>VXBL01008636.1:718173-755507 GCA_013400195.1 Aramus guarauna
AGAAAAAGAAAATCTATGGCCACCTAGCAGATATCCCTTCTTCCATCCACCAATCCATAACTTTGCAAAGACCACAGATATCTTACCCGTAGACCATGCTCTTGTGACTCTGCTCCTTACACATTTTACACACGCCAATTTTTTTTTTTTCTCTCTTCCTCTCCAAAATAAATTCCAACAACCAAATACCCACCTTATCCCTTCAGGTACAATGATGCATAAAATAGATATACTGGCCATCGGTTGCTTTCTAAAGAGAAGTTGCAGCGAGAAGAGTTAGACAAGTTAGAATGCCAGTCTATGATGCAGAGTACAAAAGTGGTGGTGAGTATTTGTGGTTGTTATCTGCTACTGGTGACTTAATGTTACTCTGTATTTCTGTCAGGTATCTGTGAAGCAATTTTACCTGACTGACAGCTAAGGTTGTATATACTTTTGGTATAACATTTTTTAGTGTCATCACACATGCCAGAAATTGTCAAAACTGCATAGGAATAGATTCCTCTGTCTTTCCACAGTTATTATTTCTACAGATCAAGTTAATTCAGTTAAATTTGCTAGACTGTATTTCTGAGCTTCAGTTTTAGACTTTGTATTGAGTACTGTGTGAAAATACATCTTGCAGCCAAATCTGCAAATAAGCTGAAGTCATAAAGAAAATATCAGACATAGCAGTTGTGAGACACAGGAGCACTACACATAAAATGAATGTGCAGTGCCCCGGCTCAGGGGGACCAGCGGTAGGGTGTTCTCAGCGGAGGGCCCGCGCCGCTGAAACCTGCTTCCTTTGGCCCTCGGCCAGAGCCCCAGTTTGGCGAAATTCAGAGTGCGATGTAAGGCCTGTCTGTTCAGTGGGGTGGTTAAAATACCGTTGGATTATTCTTAGCAATAGGATATGGTTTGGGGAGTTGTTTTTTGTTTGGGTTTGTTTTTTTGTTTTGTTTTTTTTTTTTTAATTTTATTTTGTTGTTTATAAGGTTTTAAATTATAAAGAGTTCTATATTTTTCTGATGTTTAGGATTGTCATTCAAGAAGTGTAGTGCAGATGCACGATAGCAGGAGGCCAATATTAATTAATTAGATTTGCTTCATTTTCAATCAGGCATTGCACACTTGAATGAGAGTACAATAAAATCATGCTCTAAGTCATAGATTCAGGATGACTATTTCCTTCTTAGTAGAGAGCACAATTTTTAATCAACTTTCCCTGATTTCAAATACAGACCATCCTCTCAGGCATGTCACTTGCATTTAGCAAATTAATTGCACATTTTCCAATTTGAAGTTATCTGAGTTCTTGCCAATTTGTGTTGAGATTACTTCCTGAGCTATAGACAGCTTAGGAGGTTTTTGTTGTTGTTGTTGTTTTAAAACCTGCTGTGCTGGGGGGAAATGAAGTCTTGACTTTGATGTTCTTAGTGGCTTTACAGCTGTAGAGTTGGACCATCTGTGCCTCCTAAGGTTTCTCTCAGAGAAGATCAGTGGGATACAGCTAGCAGCCTTTGGGGATGGGATGTCTCCAGGTGAAGAGTGTGGCTGCGGATTCTCACAACCATCAGATCCTGGCTGCCAAGACATTGCCTATAAGGGCTGCTGGAATTAACTCAAAATGTCCTGTGCTAATTTGGAGCTTGCTTTGTTGCCTTGATTGCAAGAGCATCTAGATGGTGAAAAGCAAGATTTTCCAATTTTTCTCTCAGGGTAAGCCACCTGGCCTCTTTTGAATTTACTTCATGGCCACATGACAAAGTCCCTCCTCTGTTATGTGAATTGTCTGTTATTGAGAAGAGCAACTAACAATGCCTAGTTTCCTACAGATTTGTGTTATCTGTTCCATACACTGGAATACCCATATTTCCCTCCCAAATCCTCCACTTTCTGACCTGGAAGGGACACTGGTTGTTACAGCTGAATCATGTATGTGTTGATTAGCTAGTTATTTATGCAAATGCTACTTGGTCAGATGACAGTAGTTACATCTTGGCTTCTGAACATCCATATAGGAAAGACAAGAGAAGATCCCTCTATACATTCTCCTTAAATGGGACCCTAATAGGATCTCTCTTTTCCAAACAGTTGGTTGACATTGATTAAAAAAAAAACCAAACCCAAAACAAAACAAAACAAAAAAAACCAAACAGTAGTCTACTTAGAATCCTGTCTTCTGCCAAAGACTATTTCAGTAGAAAATTTTAATCAAGTCTTTTTTTCTTTATATTCATTACATATCCATTGTGTATACATGGAAATGTAAATCTTGTATCTTACTCTGTGCATGCCTACCATAGAATCGTTGCTTGTATTCATAACTGAGGCTGGTTTTTTTCTTAATGCAAGGATTCAACTACTCGCAAGCACGAGCTTACCCTATCCAAAATTATAGTGGTTTCTCTAAATTTAGAAAAGAGCTTCTTAAAAATTGGAAATGAAATAATCTTAATTCATAAATTGATTGATTTAAAACAGAGGTTTTACAAAATATGCTACTATTTTTCATGCTTTTTCTTTCCTAATAAATGGCTTTAGTAACATACCAGCACTTGACTTCATGCTTACCAAAAAATGGTAGGATGTTGTGGCCCTTTTAAATTAAAACCCCGAATCGTCATAAGGCCAGAAGGGATCCTTAGGCTTATATACTTTGAACAACTTAGTATAACACAGAGTTTGGAATTTCAACAAGTACTTTTGACATCAAGTCCATGACTGTAGGCTGAAAGTATACCTTTCAGATCTAAGCACTGATTTAAGCACTTTAAATGTCGCAGGATCCAGAACGTCCTCAGAAAGATGTTGCAGCGGTTATTTGCTTCAGCTTCTAGTTTGCAACCATCACAAATCTTTTTCTGGTGAGATATGTACAGACTCTACTTTTTAAATTTCCCATTTCACCAGACATTTTCAAAACAGATGTCCAAAAGAAGATGAGGATAATGTAATTTGTCAAGAAGGAGTGCAAAACATGCCAGGGAATGCAGAGCGTGAAAAAGGGAGAGAATGTCAAAGGTAGTGTAGGTTTAAGAGACGTGTGAAGATAAGGGAATCTACAGGAAGAAGGAAGAAATATATGACCATTTCAGTTACTTTCCACTGTTCTGGGGAAGAAAAACAGTTGTAAATCCAATTCAGCAAGCCAATCCATTCCACAGGCTTTGCACTACTGATAAGTAAACACTCGAAGAAGCCCACAACATCTGAACAACTACATCACCCAGGCAACACCAGGAGTGGGTGAGGCAAATAAGAAAAGAACCATTGTTAAAAAATCAGCCTAGTTTAATCTGGAACAACAAACACTGAAATGCCCAAATCATACTTTTTCCCATGATAGAATTTATGGGCCAGCCTTAACACAATTTAAGTAGTATGCATGTCTAAAGATTGGAATAAGTTTGGATTTCTTGAAAATTTCATGTTAGTTGTCATGATTCCTAGCTTTAATACCCTTGCTTTCAAGTTAACCTGATTACAATTTTATCAGTCGATACTTCCTCAGTTCAAAAATGCCAGGTTTTTAAACCAAAATATTTCAGGAAAACCTGTTAGTTTCAAAAATAACCAGGTTGGCTCTGGCAGCTTGTCCACTCTCTGGTTCCTGAGCTGTTAGAGTAGCTGACCATTTCGGTGCATAGCAATATGGTGTCCACAGCTATGACAATCTGTAGCTTATCTACAATGTGCAGTTATCAAGCTAGGATGTGTCAGGTGTGCTATGAGATTATTTGAAAAATCCCATTTCCATTTTTCTGCATTTTATTTATCATATAATTTCAAATATCATGATATTTCAAATGTGTAATTCTGAATGGTTTTAACCATGGGACAAAGTTTGGTTCTAGTCCACTTCTAAGACTAATATAACATTACTGTTTTGTTTTGGTCTGTTGGGGGTTTTTTTGGTTGTTTTTGTTTTTGTTTTTTTTTTTTGCCTTGAACTGCTATTATGAACTGTCAGCTTTCCTTCCATTTTAACCTTACTTTTGACAAAGAAATAGAAATATGAGGAACTGGGAAGGTGAAAGACAGAGAAAGTGAGCTGTATATTAGCTGAGTTGGAAATGCTCTTCTTTCTTTGATACCAAAGGCTGATGTTCTATGATAAATCCAAGATAAATTAACAAAGTCCAAGCATGGAAAACTGCTATCAGTTTATAAATTCTATGCCCTTTTACAAACTATTTAAATTTTCCTTCTCAGCCCAGATCTATTTCTATTATAGCTGTGAAGCACTGAGCTCCCTCTTGTGACTAGCACCTGAACATTAATCTGATTTTGGGACTACACATGCTGTATACTCCTGAAAGAAGCAGAACTGTTTCAGATACTGGATGCCATCAGCTCAACTCTACTTGCATTTATTAATGTTGTTTAAAAATGGCAACAGTGGCTGTCTGGAAAGAATACAGACTTAGTCATCCTCATTTTTTGTAAATCACCCTTTGTATAGCTGGTCTTTCAAAGACAAAGCAAGCGGGTGTCCTCAAAAATCTCCATTTCTAATGGTGGGTCTGTGTCTTCATGGATATTATTTGATCATCCCTTAGTGACCTATGATGCAATAAACATGATATGGATAGTTGATAATCAAATGAAGACTAAATATAAATTTACCAACCATAGAGCCAGGAAATACAATCCATCATATCTGACAGCAATTTCCTTTCAAAATTGTAAGGTTGTATTTCTTTATTTACATTTGGTAATTCAGGTAAAATGGTTCATTAGCATAGGTACAGTCATTTCTGTATGATCTGTATTGCATGTGTATAGCTTATTCCAAGATGACATTAGGAATAACATTTATACCTATGCAACTATGAACACACTATGGTTGTTCTAATATAGCAATAACAATTGACTTTCATTTGATACAGATATATTGACAGAAATGTTTTCTATAAAACAGAAATGACCCTCAGTAGAAGACTGAATATGAGAAAAAGTCTGAAATGTACAGAACAAGAGGAATGCAGGTCAGTATGTTCATTTAGCACTCTGACCTGGAGTATAAGTTCTTTGAGATTATTTCTTGATGGATGAGAAAGAATAAGTAACGCCCTCCTGCACAAAAATCCAAGTTATGTGATCATCTGGGAACAAATATCTATGAATAATGTAACGTATTGGTTTCCAATAGTTTTTCATCTCTTTTTACTTGAGAGAGCTATAAAGAGTTAAACTTTTTTAATCCTTTTAAGTAAAAGAAAAAGCAACAAAGGAACAATTTATCTTGCTTAATAGAATTATTTGTAAGAACATTAATTTTCACCTCTTCTAAGTTCTAACAGTAACTAGTACCAAAAACTCCAGGCTGCCATTCTTAACATACTCAGTTAATGTGATTCCCATCATCTGAAAGTCTAAAAATAGGATTATGCTTACAATTGCTACCATTGCGAAGGGCCACAAATCTAGCACTGGATATAAATCTCCCATTTTCTCAGACTATAGCAAGACGAAATTTTATTGCATCTAATGTACAGGTAGGCACATGTCACTGTGACAAAGCAAATGTCTTCACTAATCTTGTTATCCACAGATGCAGTAATATATTTTTCCAGGCAGGAGAAAAACACGTACCCTGAACTCTATAGTCCTTACTCATACTAATCTACTGCTGAAGTGGACTGAAGCTTTGAACAGTGTAGAGTTACAGTTTAATGAATGCTGGTTCTTCTGTATAGGAGAAATTCATATGCTTTCATACTCTCTCAGCTTCATTTCCTTCCAAGGCTCATTAATTTTTAAAAGAGCTAGCTTTCTTACCCTTGCCTCCTAGTAGGTGGTGTTGCACTAGCATAAATATAAGGGTATTTATATTTTTAGCTGGGAGAAGAGGAAAGGAGTATGATAAAGCTCAATTGCTCAGCCAAAGAGGTTTGGCTAAGTATCCACATTAAGTCTAAGGAAAACGTCAATAGATTTCATGGTGATCAATGGGTTGCCTAAATTGGCCACATAACATTTCTGTTATTGAGCAGCAGGCATGGACGCTTGTAACTTGACAGAATCCTAGCAATTTGTCTGGATTCAGAGGCTGTGCCTGTCACAATCCAACCACATGATGAAGAAAGAAATGATCTTTTCCTTTTTCAGAATCCCAGGTTTATCCAGAACAACTTAGGGGCTCTTTCAGCAGAGTGGAGCATGTAATAAATTATGCATTCATTCTAATGTGTTCAAGTTATTGAGTGCCTAAAGTATTTTAAAATATACCAGAAAAGTTGGCAACTTAAATGTTGGAAAATTAACCAAAAATAATAGGTAAAATTGCTTTGCATCTGCAAAATGTTATTAAAGCAGTCAAAGGAGACAAGTGGAAACAGTCACAAACAGTGGTGAATGGCCCAAAAGTCCTAGTAGGAACACAAGCAAATCCTAAAATAGCACCTTAACATCTTTCTCTTCAGTTCCTCATCTTCATAGCAATATCCTCAGTCTTGGTACTATTGACATTCCCTTCAGGTCAGTAAAAAGCCTTTTCTCTTTCACTTTCCTGTGAAACTTTTCTGTTTCTTGAGTAGTTCTATAATATGCTCTCTAAATGCCATAATCCGTTACTTTTATCTTTACAGAGTAAGAAATTGATCACATTATGTGGTGGTTTTCCACGACTTCTTTTACTTTTTCTGTTCATTCTTTACCTTCTTAAAGAATCCAGTAAAAATTCCAGGGCAAAAATGAGAATGTGACCCTCTGACAGATGAGTGGAAGGTCCTTTGAAACCTGCCAAAATCCTGGAAAAACCTTTCTCTTTCCTTTTCCATCCTCCTGGGCTGATCTTGCCCTGCCATGTAGTTATCTGAGAAATATTTCACAGGCTCTTTGACTCAGTATAATTGTCAAAACCCAGAACTCTACAAATCCAACTGGTATTACTGATCACAAGGTTCTCATTAAATAAACTAGTATACTTAGCTGAGTTTTGCTTGAGCAAAATTTGGGAAGAATTGCAGTATTTGTTTGTTTTGTGGTCCTTTGTGACAACTGTGCTGTGAGTTCTTTGGTGTGACACAATACATTGTCAACAATAATCCTTGGGTTTGTGAGATGAAGCAAACCAAATTTTGTTTACTGCAGAGAATCTCGGGAAAATTTTTGTGAATATACTTAGGCAGAAGAAGAAATTTATCAGAGGTTAGTAGTCCTTGAAAGATATCTTCCAGCTCACATGAAGTCTAAAGCAAGTTCAATTCAAATTTGAATCTTCATAGCATGGATCACTGCAGCTGTAGGCAAACTTTATATTAATATAAGTAGGAAGGGAGAAGGAAAGCTCCGTGTCTCCCACTGCATTCACATGTAGGTTACATGCACAAGGGCAATTCTTGTGCCCACTAAGTGACAATGAACCTTTCAAAATATTAGATATATTGCACTTTATGGTTGGGGTTTTTGAAAGAGCTGAAAAGCTTCAGTCATGGAAAGAGTCATGAACATGAGTTGTAAAACTTGTTTGTAACAAATACCCTGAAAACCAATTGTTCATGTGACAGCTAATCCTGAAAGCACCTCCAGTCCATAATTGCTGATTTGTCACCTGGAAGACCCCTTATATTGACATTTCTCCTTTTGACTTTATACGTAATATTCCAACTTGTGACGCTGCTTAGCTGTATGGTGGGGACTTGCTAACAAGGAGCTCCAGAAGGTAGTCTTTGCCTTTGGCTAATTAAAGTAGAAGAGAATAAAGAGGAATTGATTGTGTCCCTAATCCATGACCAAGATCATATCACACAGATACTGGAACCTAAATTTTCTACTGTCAATGTGAAAGCTACTGAAAGATGCTTCTGTGGGCTCCTTTCACTTCCTGCTTGTTTATACTGCTCCATTTTATATAGATTATTTAAATGCCAGTTGACTCAGAGAGAATTACTCTAGCTTAGGCACACATAAGGTTTTTGGATCCGATGTCTTCAATAACAAATAGCCATGGATTCAATGAAAAGCAAAATGTTTCTCTCCTTGTTTAAAAGACCTTGTCTTAGGTTGAGGAGTTCTCTCTGATGTCTGTCTCAGAATATCTTCCAGCTTAGTGGATGGAGGCCCCACTGGGGAGCTGTGGAGGAAGAGTCAAGCCTCAGATCTAACAGAAGAGCAGGATCTAATATTTCAAATGTCATGTGAGTGCTCACTGTTAGCAGAAGGCGGCAACAACATCTGTGCTTTTCCTCAGAGAGCGTTACCTGGCTGAGGCATCTAATTCTACAGGAGGGTTCACTGCTGTCAACCCTCACTGAAAGCAAAGCCTCTCCTTTGCCTAGAGTTGGTGACTAGAGCTTTTCCTTTACGCTTCCTTTCGGCTAATGGAGGCGTCTTCATGCTCTTGCTTTGTAACTACTGGGAAGTTGATAATTACGATCCTAACTCTCTGCATCCCACATTCCTCTCAAGTGAATAACAGCAGGTCAATTAAAAATCAGGCATTGTGACATCTGTGGCCCTTTATGGAATTAGGGCAAGATAAAAAGCAGGATTTAGAAAGACTTGTTTGATTAGCCTGAAATTGTAGATCAGAAAGCTGTGCTTAGATTTTGTCTTTCTTTTATAATTTTTTATTTTACCTCGAATCTCCTGAAGTATTTCCAGTTTTACTGCACTTCAAGCAAACAACTACTCTGGCCTAGCATCCAGGCACATTGCTCCCTGCTAAGCCTAAGTGACATCATCTCAGGAGCACCTTTTCTTTCTGCCAGGGTTACAGAGTTAGGAGCTTACATGCATTTTTTTTTTTCTTCCTGGGTCCCAGTTATCATGTTTGTTTCTGAGGAGCAGCCCAGCTCCAGCAACATTCTCTTCCCCAGGCTTGACCTGCTTGGTTGGGCAGCAGGGGACCAGGTTCAAGCATCCTGGCATTGAGAAAGGCATGGTGCTCAGCTCTCCTGCTCCCTGGACAAGCAGATTTATGGCCAGGTTATTGCATAGAGTGGGCAGCATCAGTTACAGTGCCTCCTCCACCTGTATTTTAAAAGGAAAGTTTTTCTTTAATTTTTCAAATAATTGAGATAGGCATCCGCTCTCAGTAAAGGACCTAGTTTTTGGCTGGATAGGGGCAGCTGCTGGCTGCCATGGCAAAGGCATCTTAGCTCTGGAAAGGGCTAAGAGAACTTGAAGTCAGTGAGTTTAGGCAGTTCTTTCTGCAAATGCTATTTTGAAGCATCTTTCTCTTCCTCCAGACTGTTTAGGAAGCCTAACTGAATCAGCGTGCATTTTATTTTCATTCAGGAGCCAGGACAAGATTTAGAGAGGTTTTAAAGCTCATACTCTAATGACACTGAGACTGAGATAAGTGCTTAAATGCCTGTCTTTATTGAATGTACCCCTTAACCCCGATGGACGTAAGAACACAAATTCCCCTGGGCCTTTTTTTTTATCATTCCCTTCCCTTTCCTGTCTGAATGGGATCTGCTCTCCTAAATGGAGGCTGGCTTTTGAAAATCTCATCCACAAAATGCCCGTTATTGCAGAAAACTTTGCGCAGCCGTCGGAGAGAATTTTCAGTCGTGTAAGCCAACCCAAACTGAATGTGGCAGGGTTCATTCGGAGCACTACCCCTGAGTATATTTTTCAGTAAGTAGGTAAATTAGCCGCGCACGCATGCACAGCACAACTTCCTTCCGAACATTCAGCTGTCATTAAAACCACTGCTGCTATTTAAAAATGTCTAAGCGTGTACGATGTGCAGTTTTCAAGGGCTCATAATTCAACCAAATCAAAACCAGTTTTCACCAAACTGCTCCAAGGCTTCTTGATGGAAAAGGTTTCCTTACTGAGTGCCATTGTTTCCAGTTATTTCATCCTGCTAGGTGTCCGAAAAAGAAAGTCACAAGAATTTGTATTTGTATAAGAACTTTCACTCTCTCATTCAAAAATATAGCACTGAGGATAAGCTTAGCAGGAGTAAGAAGGATTAGGCATTTATGTGGATAATGAGAACATCCATGATTACATCAGGGGGGTGAATAGGATGAAAACACTGCAGCGACCAGCCCTCTCCTGGAATTTTTTAACATTTGTTTAAAAATTTTACAGGAGAAAAACTCCTATAATGGTGTAAACAAAGGGAGAGGGTTAATCAGACATGGATTAAATTAAAGTCACCCACCTAAGCACATTGATTGAGGAGATTAAAAGCACCATCACCTTTCATCTATCTTGTTTACCTCCCAAGCACCCTCTGGCTTTTGTGTGGCATTTTGGTTTCCATGGCCACTGAAGGTTCCTTCCTATAATCAAAACCGACCTCCTGTTATAAAAGACTCAGAGCCTTTGCTCAGCAGGCCATTTCCCCCTTTTATTATTCTTTTCTCTTGCCTTCAGGGAAAGCTTTGTGCGAGCAGGACAGAGCACTTGGTTGGTTGGCGGTTGACCTCAGTTGCACACAATGAGCTCTGAGTGCTACCTGAAATGTGTGACAAAGAGGGAAGGGTCACTGGCTTAGAGCATTACAAGGGCATGGGCAGGCAACTGTGATGACACTTGCCAAATGTCAGCATTCACCTAATTCAGGAGGGTCCCCGCTGATTGACAGTTCCTCGCTCTTCAGCAGCTAAAGACGGAAAATACACAAGTTCATTAATTAATAACCCTGCTACACTCCAAAGATATAAAGGCTAAAAGGGAAAAAAAAAAAAAAAAAAAAAAAAAAAAAAGAAAGCAGCTAGGGAGGAGGGAGCCAGCTTGGGATGAAATATGTACAAAGTGTATATATATATATATATATTTTTTGAGAGCACGCCTGACTAGTTTAAAGCCATTTTAACAGCCTACAGGCAAAATTTGTCATGGTATGTAGCTGAGTGCTGTGCTTGCTTAAAATGCTTTTGACAATGTGAGGAAAGCCTTTAAGCATTTGATGAAGGTAAGTTGGTTAGCAGGGCTTGGAAGCCAGTTTGCAGGTTCCAAGATAATTCCTCGGGATCCAATTAAACTGTTGAATTTTACATTCATTCCATTTTTTCTAATGCGTTTAGTTAAGGGGATTTCTCCCACACATAACCCCCCACACACACACCCTGTACTCCCAAACCAATGATTTTAAATACAGTTCTGTGTGACTTTTTAGTTGGTTTCACCCTTTGATTGTTGAAGTGTGTTACCCTTTAGGAAAAAAAAAAAAAAAAAAGGAAAGAAAAGCTTTGAACACATTTTTCTCTCCTGGCTACAGCAACTGGGAGGTTCAGTGCTGTATATCATAGCTGAAATAATAGAAGATTTCATTTTGATACCAGAGGTGTGTATGAGAGTGGTGCCTGTGGATAGTTGCTAAAGACAGAACAATGCTGATGATAGTTTCTTATACTGGGTACTTACTGTGTTTCTCAGATGCCAGCTGTAGGGTACCGAAACACTGAACAAAACAGGACGTAAGAACAACAAAATTACCCTTGGATATGTGTACTCAAACTGAGGGAAATCCATCGTTATCAGCACTATCAAAGTTTCAACAAATACTATTCAAAGATGAGTTTAGCTGTTATTGTACTGTAAGAATTCTTATGATGAAAAAGAAGCAAATGTGGGAGTTGGAGGTATTTGAATAAGTACTGTTTTTACATCTAAGCACAGTAGATTCTGGTGGTATAACCTTTATACTTCCTAGTGTGGAGACTGAAATTTTTTCTGACATTTTCGCTCACGTTAGTATCTTTCTTAGACATGAGCATCAATACTTTGTCAGAACAAAGAATATCTTCAGCTGTCAGACTTAAAAGAAATGAAAAGCTGTCTTGCAAAAAGATCTTGAAACCATGAAATATGTCAAAAACAATGATGTAGCATTGTATTATACGTTTTATACCAAAATACTACTTTTTCACTCAGTCTGAATTAATAGCTTTTAGCAGAGTTAACTGTAACAGAAATCATGAGAAAATTAAGACATTTATATGCAGTAGTTCACCAGGAAACGTTTGAAGCTGAAAACTGTAACTTGGCTTCATGGTTGATTTCCCTAATAAGCAAATACAAGACATCAACATGACCAGGGAAACTTTCCTGCCACTTACAACAGTGTAATCACATCTGCAAAACACTGCAGTTTATCCGCGAATAGGCACTTTCGCTACTCAGTTGTGAAGAGCATAAACTGGTCTCGTAGCTGAAAACATTTCTCCTGACAGAGGATATTGAGAACAAAAATTTCTGCCAGGAACTCCATGCTGCTGCTTGTGCAGCTTTCATCTTTGGAATGTTACGTTCAGATCTGCTTTAGATCATAAAAGAGCTAAGAATTTCTCCACATCAGTAAGAATCAGGGCACAGGATGGCATAAAGAGAATTTGAAGAGGAAAGAATGTCTGTTGTTGAAAAAGATTTCATCACCAAAAAGAGAGGTGGCTTTTTGTTGTTTTTTTGTCAGGATTGAATGACAGTACACAGAAATATCTGACAAGAATACACAAACAGGTTAAATTCGAGCATACTGCAAAGTGTTTGGTTTTTTTTTTTTTCCCTAATAAGCAAAGAAAAGCCAGAAGGAAATAGGGCCAAAGAGGCACACAGCTCTAACATGGTTAAAATAGCCCAGTCTTAATTTTCATGTACTAAAATTCCCACTGAAGTTCATAAGAGAAATACAGAGTATGTCACACTTAAACAGGCATAAATGTGGCCTGTTATAAAAATGTAATTACTTAGGAGTCTACTGCCTTAAATAGTATCCAATCGCATTGTTTAAATGATCCCTACAAACTGGGGATGATGTTCACTAAAGACCCAGACAAACATCTCCTGAAAAGCTACCACTGACATCAGTGGACTAGGAATGCCCTTTAAATAGTCATCAGTTATCTATCACCAATAAACATTAGCTAGCTTCTTGCATCTTTTTTCTGGATTCCCTTGTAGTTCCATTTTCAAATATCATGTGGGTATTTTTCATGCTAAATAAATGCTCTCATGAACCCTTTGTTCTAAATTATCTTCCCACAGACAGTCGCTTCAGCTTCCAGTGCCTTCAAAACCAGCTAAGCTAAAGCACCTGAATGCAAATTTAGCTCTAAAAGAATAACGTTGTACACATCTGGAGGAAAGGTCATTTAGCAGATTGACTTGGTCACTGAACATTTTCCCTGCTGCCATCTTAAGACTTATACCTCTAATCAATTGCACGCACTGCTCTGTGACCCCCTGGCAATACTGTTCTTCATTCCAGTGGCAACAGTGCCTTGGTGGCTTCTGAGGCCGTGTGTCGTAAGCATTGTGAACAGAGCTCCTGGCAGTGGGCAATATTCTTCTCCCATCTCATCTCTATTATCTTCAAGTCATCTCTTTAAAGGAAATAAACTGCAGGTGTGTATGCTTCCCCCTCCCCTCTTTCCCTTTCTCAGAAAGGTCAATAAACGGGATTAAAATTCTCTCACCGCACACCAGACTCTCAAAGCGAGGGCAAAGTGCACACGTGCATGAGCAAGTGTGTCCGCACACACTCACACCCACGTGCGTAGGAATATACATTCTCTTGTGGAACGCACATTTGTGCATATAATAAATGTTGGTATGGGCCACAAAATCTCTTCACTGCTCCACTGAAAGCAGGATTCAGCATGTATAGCACAGCGGGATTGCCATCTTGATCCAGGCTTTTAGATGCTACAAATCAAATACGTCAAACAATAAACAACACGAAGCAGATAAGAATCTAACTTTACCTGATTCAAAAGAATACGCCAAACATTTTGACTTAGCTTTCTACAATCATTTAAATTATATATTTTTTTAAAAAAACAGCATATTAAAACAATGAGTTATTTCAAATGAAGAGCAAAGAGGAGAAACATAGAAATATGCTGACATTTCATTTTTCTAATGAGACACTCCTTTCTTCTCCTTTGGGTAAAATATACGTAGGCAAGCATACCAAATCTTAAAGTAAAAAATGAGTCCAGAATCAGAGCTACATATTTCAAATTCAGTCAACAGTTCCCCATATCAAGTTTTCCATCAACTTTTAATTTAAAGGTTTACCTCAGGGAAAACTTGATCATTTCACTAATTCATGTAATTCTATTGAAATCAATGGGACTATTTGTGTTAGTAAATTAGACTCTAATTAACAATTCCATTCTAACTCTTTTGGCCTATTCCAGGTTAAGAACATTATCAGAAATATCTTTTAAACAAATATTTCCTTTCTGAATCATGATAATATAGGTTTAACGAAGAAATTCTCTGAGCAGACTTTGAGCTAGGGAACATAGGATGAATATGTTTTTACATAACCAAGACTGGCAAAAATGTAATTCACTTATATGCCTTCCAGAAAAGGTGTAACACCAACACTTCTTCCCAGGGTTCAGAAAACAGCATACTGAGTAGTCCCTCGAGTGGCTGAGAAGCTGCTGAGCTGCACTGCGAATACGTGAGATTGTGACACAGTGGTCGGCAGCATGGGCTTGGATGGGCTTGCAGGACTGAAAGAGGTGATCTAAATCCCTTCTTGGGTAGATGCAGAGGATAGCTCAAGCCAAAAAAGAAAGCTAAGGGAGTAGGGAGGCTCTCTTTAGCAGGTAGGAAAGGCAAAACCTGCAGGAAACCTTGGTTTGGCAGTAGGGACCTGGTTTATATGACTGAGGTCTCTTGACCTGGTTGATTAGGACAAATCACACGTCACTCTCAAAAGAAAAGTGTCTGCTGATTCTGATATTTGTTACAGCGGTGGCTTGGTGGGTCACACAATGTATACACATAGGTGTTTATCGTAGGCAGCCACAGGGTTCAAGGGCTACAGTTCAGCCCATGTGGAAACTTTGCTTATCACTCCCAGTAGGTAAGAAGTGCAAGGGGAAGGTAAGAAAGTATCATGCATCATATCTTTCTTTCCTCAGGAAGGGGATCAATATACAACCGTCTCTCAAGAAGTTATCACCTTCATCTCATTTCTCATCAGCAGATAGGAAATGAAAGCTTGATCTGTCAGCATGTGGGTAATTTTTTTCCCTTTGGAGCTCTCCTTCCAAGTCTGACATTTCTCGCAGGTATTGATGGGCAGATTTAGCTTTCAAGTATTCATTCACTCTGTAGCAATGGGATTTGTATATTGCATCACTCAGCATCCCTTTCAGATGGCATGCAAAGAACTGGAAGTGAAAGCACCTTCATTTCCTTCCAGCCATAAAGTGCAACAGAAAGAGCCAACTGAAGAGCCTGATTATTACTCAAGTTAGTGGTTTGTCTTTTCCACAGTATTTGACCAGTTTCAAAAGACGTCATTTGCAACCAGCTGGATTTCCACATCAGGAGTGTCAGAGCATGCTAATTGCCTTTTTCAGAGCATGCTTGCTGTGCTGAAATTTCCTGTCTGTCAGAGATGGCTTCTAGCCATGGAGAACACCAGGTGTTCTTCCCTATTGTCTTCTTATGGCAGTCTCGTTCACATGCCCAGTCCTGAAGAATTAGTCTGCAGAAGTGCCAGGGAGCTAAGTGGGCTTTTCATACATCTAAAAGGTTCACTGAGGTTTCAAACCTAGGGTTCTGATAGCTAATCTCACAAGGCACGAGGCATTGGAGAGTTCTCTATTTTGTGGAGAAAAATGGCACAGAATTTGGGTGGCTACCCAGAATTCCTTGGTCTCTAAACAGATTTTGTGCTTACATAAAGTACATTTTAAGGCTGAATTTGTCAACAAGGAACATAATTTAGTTTTTCCCAGTATGTTCTAGACGTGCAGAGTGTTGTATATCACATGCAACTTTGATTCTGTGTAGAGGGATACCAACAGCTTACTTCATAGTGACTTCCTACCCATGAGAAAAAAAAACATATGGTTTGTGCAGTGAAAGAACTCAGTCTATTAATTGCTTGTACCACACAATTCAAACAAAGGTTGTCCAAACTTTTATAATCTAAATAGAGAAGAAAAAATCCCTATCATTGTCACACAATTACATTGTGCTAGCCTGGCCCAGCCTGATATGGTGATGGATTACATGGACTCAGCCAGGCACTATTTTCTACTTGCCTGGGCACAACAGACTTTTTCTCAATCTCTTCTCCAAAAGATATGGACAAAAGGGATCTGCTAGTCTCCCTAATCTCCTAAGGTTTGTTTGCTTTTTCTGATAATTTTCCCATCACCATATATGAAGCTTGAAGATGGGAAGAGGAAGTACATCCTACCAGGTTATCACCCCCATTTCCATTTTTAATTTACCATATGAGATGTTTAGTTTCAGAGCATGTGTAATGTGCCATGCTGGCTCAGTTTATCTGGAGGTCATGGACTCTAGTTGTACTTCATTTACTCCCCAAATTGTCTAGCCAGCACCGTGGGCAGCCCTGCTACAAATGAACCTCATAGTCAACTGCACGTGTGCTTTAGCATAGGAGTCTCTGCCCTTGCGTGTGCAGTGAAAGCAAAAAGTTGCAAAAAGTTATCTGGGCTGGGAGCAAGTGGTCCCAAACCAGACAACAGCTTCACTCTGAACCAACCAGTCGTTTTCACTTCTATCCAGTTTTCTAAGCACTACACGAAGTCAATTTTTGAAGGACTGGCACCAGGCGTTGAATTCCCACACGCAGAACTGTCCACTGCATGGCGTTATTTGCGGTATGTGTAAACCAAGCAGCGAGATGAAAATTAGCTTCACAGGGCATAGAGGAAAGATCTGGTTCCATTCCAAATTCATCGGCTGATTCTTTATTTACTACAAAATCTTCCTGCTCCCACACACTTGTTTTCATGGCTTTGATTCCCTGAATATATATATTTATATTTTTTTTTGAGGGGGAGCAGGGCGTGCTACTAATTTAATATTTGTATTAAAGCATACAAAATAATTTAAATAAATTCAAATATAGTAAGGAACTTAAACCCTTGTATTACATTATTAATTAAATTTCCAATGAAATTTCTTGTAGTAAAATTAGCATATCTCACAGACAAGGATCTCTGATGACTGTATAAATATTAATTAACTAATTAAGTCTTTTGCAAGTGTTTAAGTATTATTATACCAATTTTGCAGGAAGATAATCTGAATTTGATACCAAAGCCAAAGAAAATTCAGAAACCTCAGATATGGTCATTTCTAAGTCCTACTTGTAACAAATATTTTACAGGTGAATCTGAAATGTTGGTCTTGCAACACATTTTAAAGAAGCATTTCATGTTTTGAGGAAATTTACCAGTATCAGGGGTTGGTCATTCAGATTTCATTGTGAACAACCAGATAACTAATTCTATTAGCAACACATTTTATTGCTTATATTAGGTAGACTATCTAAGAGCTTTCTGTTCCATGAACAGTCCCTTTTATTATCTTTTCTGTTATAAATTAAAGAATAAAATCAATTGTAAAGAAATCTGTCTTTCTGCAGTTCCACTGTACTGTATAGAAAAGGAAGCTCACATTCCTTCAAATAAAGGACACTTTGCTCTTACAAAGCTGCATTTTAACGAAAAACAGCAATCCAGTCGTGCATCCAAAGACAACTTCTGGCTCTAGGTCTTCATTTCAGAGGCACCTATCTAAGGATGTAGTTAATTCTTGTGTCTGGGCAAGAGACACAATCTCAGCTATATCTTTGTCACAGCTTTTATTTTTGGGTTGTTTCGGTGTATCTCTGCTAGGTGCTGCAAATCCCGGTCTTTGCCATTACTGTTTCCATGGACAGGGCAACTTAGTTTCCTAATTTAAGGTTGTGTGCACCACTCTCATTTAACTAGCTAAAAGACATTGTGGTGCTGAGTGACACCACTCTTGAGTTCCTCCTGACTGTATGTTCCTAAATCCTATTGATGTCATTACTTAAGCTACTTTTGAAAATGCAAATTGGTCTCCAGAAACACTTATGCACTCTTGAATACTCCATCTTTGGATCATGGATCTCATGGACATGAAGTCAAATGTTCTTAAAAACAGAAGGAAGGCTGGAAACACCTAACATTTGGGGGGATGGGGGCGGAAGTTCATGCTGATAACTCTAAAAAATTGTTTATAAGCAGAATCATAACAAACTCATGGATTTTTATTCAATAGAAAATAAAATATCATACACTGCATTTACAATTTCAGCATCAATTTTAAAAACAAAACCAAAAACAACAACAAAAAAAACCCCAAAAAACCCAAACCGCACAACACATGAATCTGCAGGAAAATCAATCACCTGATAATGATGAAGACATTCCTGTATGTCAACATGAAAGTATGATATGTTTCCAGATGCATTTTCCTTGGGTAAAAGAGAAAAATCAAACCATTTCACAGCACTTTGCCTCACTGGACCAAATTTATCTCTGCTGTAGCCTGATGATGTCAACAGAGTTACAGTGTGGATGAATACAGGTCATTGTTTGTGCAGTTGGCAGAGAGTGCATGTGTGGGAGGAGAAAAATGAGATCTTCTAACCCAGATTTGCAGAAAAAACATGAGTATGAGTTTAGACACATACTCCTATTAAAACTGCACCATAATTTTGTCACTGGAAGCTTCAGAGCAAATGAGCTCCAAATGAAACAGAATGAGGGCGTTTCTCCAAGCTATTTCCTGCACTGCTGTCAGCGTTACTGCATGACAGAGTGGGACCATGTGATGTTAGGCTTGAGATTTAAAACACGGGAACTGGTTTTTCTTAGTGGTTTCCAGACCATGAATTCAGGCTAAGCCAAGTGTCCGGTTTCTACCCAGAACTTACCTGGCACTAATTAAGTTAAGCAGAAGAAAAAAAAAAAAAAATCCACATTGACCTCTTGGCTATGTTTGATGCTTGGTCCTCTGGGGAGCAGATTAAGTGCCATGCTAGTTACCCAGTTTTCTTCAGTATAAAGTTTTTTCTAAGTCCTAAAAAACAATTATCTGAAAAAGTATCCAAGTGCAATGCAGAAAGCTACAGCACGAGTAGTATCTTCATGTTCTAATACCCTGTGACTTTGGCATTTGCTGTGCACCTCAGTGGGTCATGTTGCCAGGGACTGATCCCAGGCGTGCTAAAGGTCTTTGCCCCTCGTGGGAGATCCCACTGCTGGGCCACAGAAATTCTCCTTACCACCTGCTTGACTTGCAGACCCACTGGGAATATTCACTGGGTTTTGCCTTGGGTCTTCATTGCCCAGTCAGCAACCAACGTATTTAACTTCACAGTAGCAGCTTTGGCAAGCAGTAAAGTTTTCTGGATGTGTACCTGCAGTACCAGGCAGACTACAGCAGAACAGGTGTATGACTGACACACAGTCAGACAAACACTGTTTCCATCAAGACAACTGAAGAGGATGCTACATTATCGCCTCCACCCAAACTTCATTCCCCACTTTGCCAGCCTCTGTGGTGCTTTGCAGAACTGCTTTAGCATGAGTAGGAAACCAGAGCAGGGAGTCCTGGAAAATGTGTCAACATTTATAGCCTAAAAGTGAAAACATTGTGTGAACTTGTCTCTTTGTACAGAAAGGAACCAGGCCTGGCATTTTGGAAGAAATGTAGCTTTATCCGTCAATCATTCCCCCCAAACCTGAGTCACTTGTATAAAGCTGCTGTGATTTTTGGACCATATCTAATGCCTCATAATAGGTGTTGGCATCAAAAATAAGCATGTTGTCCTTACTTCTAGACAGGGTGAATGAAAATGAAAATTATGCAAGTTGGAGGTGGACCTTGAAATACATTGGAGTATGCTGATACATGCCAGAAGAACTTCAAAACTATATTTCCCTTTCTGAATTTATATAAAGAAAATCCAAAACCAGTCTAAAAATCCACAATGTATCTGTTTTATTTATGCTGCAAATGAAAATTTGCAAGCTTCTGCCAAGGTGATTTGAGATTTCAGGTAGAATTAAATTCATGTCTACGGCCCAGTATTAAGAAGTGTAAAGGAAAACATTTCTGGCAGCCAGATTTATTTTTCATAGAGCATATATACTTTCTGCACTCACCCTGTGTAGTGCACACACCTCTTTCAGTTCAAGGGAAGCATCCCCTGCTTTCCTGCTCCCTTACTTAAGAAACAGTGCACAGTAAATTTGTTTACAGCCTCCATTTTATTAATAGTGGCAATCAGAGGAGCTTTTATGGATATGCTTTGTTCGCTTCAACTCTTGCTTTGTCTTCTGAGTTGGTGGGAACCCCCGCAGGACACTCATAAATGGACAAATTTACAATCTAGCCTGTGTAAAGTGCCCACAGCAGCATCTACATCCAAGTTGTCTTTGTGCTCGTGCACCAGCTGTGATGCCAGAGGGCGCGAGGTCAGAGCAGAGGGCTTCCTCTGGCTTTCTACAAACTGGGATCAGCCAACCTTCATTTATCTGCGGTTAAGGACTTGTTTTGGTTTCTCAGATCATGACTCCACAGAGCTGTTTGGATATTTTTAATCGAAAGACAAAGCACTTCCTCTTCCAAACTTGGTGCCTGCAAGGAACATAACAAACTAATCATTCAGAATAATTAATTCTGTCAGAAAAATCTCTACAATTCTTACTAATGCTGAGTGTTTTGTAATCCTAATGAAAGGAAAAACCTGTCACTCTGATAATTTTCGATTGACCCATTTTCTTCAGTGGTTGGGGAGAGGGGAGTGTTGTTTGTTTTTATCTCTAAGGACCATAAGCATGAAAATGATACCCATAAATCTTGCATTTCAGTCTTGTATTCCCCACTCAGCTTTCAAAGGAAACATTAGCTAGTCAAAAGAGCCCAATAAGATTGTCAAATTGATCATTTGTATATGTCTAGCAGAATGTCTTTCAGTTACCTGTGACTTTAGTTTCAAAATATTCCCAGGATAGGGAAACATTACTTTTCCCCATTTGTAAATGGGAATCTGAGATGGGGAAAATATAAGACTCTTGCCAAGGCCATGAAGGTAGCCCTTGCAAAGCTGAGGACTGGAATCCAAATCCTGAGTGCTCTAGCCTAGCATTTGAAAGCACACCCTCCCTGTGGGTTTTAATGTAATATAAGACGTTTAGAATTGAGAAACCATTTCTAAAGCAAGCTTTTATGAAAGTGTGGAAAACAAAATATTAGTTTCCTACATTTGCCCAATACTGTAAACACCTAACTACCAACCTCAGTGAGGAAACTGTCAAAAACACACAAACAAAACAAAAAAGCACTTAACAGGAAAAATGCCCTAGGTTTTAGAAATTTTTTCATATTGTCATGCTTTGAGGTCATCCATTTCTTCTATATTTGACAGCTGAAAGTTAAATGTGGCAGACAGTTGCATTTCTCATTACTGAAGACAGAATGGTCAAGGAAATTTGTTCTTCAATATGCAGCCTTTTTTTTCTAGGTCACTAATTTGAATCGATCCCTGATCAATGGTGACTGAAAGGCATTCATATCCGGCAGCTGTTCTGTGGTCTGTGTTAAATGAGGGAGCATCTTAGTTATTTCCCAGCAGTAGCCCCTCTTTAGCACTACCAGAACAAGCTGGCAGTTTTCACAGAGAAGCTATGGACTGATTGCACATGGCACTTGCATATATCTAAAAAGTAATTAACCTATTTTTGTTCTGGTTTTTAGGGAGGGTATTTGTTTTTTCAAATGATCCATATTTTTTCATGGTGGGCTTTTTTAATATTAAACAGGATCATCTTGCTCCTTTTGTATAAATGCATTCTGCCACATTCAACATCATGAGTGCAGTTGTGATGCTACCAGCAGTGATCAGAGGTTGGTTCTTTACATGCACAACGAGGAGTGCCAAAACAAGTGTAAGTAGTTTCTGTGAGTGGGATTCATATCCTTTCACTTCAATCATCTACAAGTCTTATATCTAATATCATCTGTTTGATCTAAATGAATCATCTAGTGTGCCACTGTAGTCCACATCTCTCAATTCAAAGATGCATCCACAGATGCCTTGTCCATACCAAGGATAGGTGTGAGTTGGTTACAGACCCAGCTTCACCCTAAGCCTTCAACATCTTTTACATTCCCTTCTGTAACAGCTGCAGAAAGCCTCTATCACTGCGCAGAATATACCAGCTTTGTTTATAAGGATGCATCTATATTGTCTAGCAGACTTTATTGTTGAGAAAGGTAAGTTTAATTGCAAGATTCATATTTTCCAGGCAGCACATTCCTGGTGAGTAGGTGAAGATGATGAAATACAGTGGAGTTTGTTGTTGGTTTTGGTTTTTTTTCCTAAATTTCTCCCACCACTCTGACATGACCTCCCAAAAGGTTGGCATATGGTACACAATGCACAATACTTCTACTCCCAAAATATCTCTGCTTTGAACAATGCCTTCCACAAATTGCTTTCTCTCTCTGGCAGTGTGCTGAAGCCTAATCATTCATCCACCCACAAAAAAATTCTAGTCTTTATTACCATCCTTTCTTCCCTTTTTCCAAACATGTTAATACCTGCTGAACAGAAACAACACTAAAAATCATAATAACTGTCTAGTGCCACTAGCTTCCTGACATAATGAGTTGTTGAGTTTTTCTTTTAGCAGTTTGATAACAATACCATGTAGCCAAATTGTCTGGTAGCATTAAAAAATTGTCAGAGGAAGTGTATAATTTGGCTGTAAGAACTCAATGAAACTTGGCATAAAGGATCATAGAACAGAAGCAAGTTTGCTTTACAAAATATAAAGTCCTTCTTTCAGATTCTTTCCATGACCTTAAAAGCAGCTTTCATTGTTTTCAGAGACAGGTTGCAAGCCAGTAAGCTATGATGTGTCTAACTATGCTTGTGAGAAGAAAACAGAGAGAATGAGAAAAGAAACTTAAAGTGCCTTCAAGATTTCATGTAGAAACAAGTTGATTTTTAAATAGTGTTTTAAAGAATTTCATAGGCATTTAATTCATAACCTCAAAGTCCAATCATAATGTTGCATGTGAAAT
The DNA here is from genome assembly GCA_013400195.1 of Aramus guarauna. Taxonomy (NCBI): domain Eukaryota; kingdom Metazoa; phylum Chordata; class Aves; order Gruiformes; family Aramidae; genus Aramus; species Aramus guarauna. The sequence goes on from VXBL01008636.1 coordinate 740,977, forward strand.
GCACTTTATTATACTTTTTTTCCCCCTATTTTTCTTAAAGCTACATTTTCTGCAATCTTGGGGAGTGTAAGGGGAGATATATGGTAATTACTTAGTCTCTGAAGGTGAATAGAAAAACTGTAATAAGGAGAAAATTTTCTTCTCCATTATACCCATATAAACATGGGCTCTTTATACTTAGAATAAATGGAGTTGCTCTTGATTTAGCTTTGTGTGACCAAGAAGGTTATTACTAATAATTACTATTTGTATTACCCAAGCAAACTGGAAAACTTAGGCAGGAAGGAGGACCCCATTGCTTTAGGCACTGTACTAATGAGAACAAAAAAGGAAGATTTCAGGGGTCTGAGTGCTTACACTAGATGGAATCAGACAGCTTGATGGGAGAGCTGAAGGAAACTATGTAATAGCACTGGTCAACAGAATAGATTTTTTGAGGTCAGAAAAGAAAGCAGGTTTGTGTGCATTTATGGGGATTTCCTCCTGCACTTGGGTGGAGACAAAGATGAAAAATTGGAAATCCATGTCTGAAAATTGAAAAAGAGATGATGGAAACTGATATCACAGTTCAAATGGAGGTGACACCATGCAAATAGAAGTAACAGTCAGCCTTTTAGTACCAGTTACAGGGTCATTTAAGTGGGAAGAGGAAAAAGTAGTGGATTTGTTACAGTGGAGAAGGAGGAGATGGTGCAAAGAGACAGAGTTATGACTAACTCAAGGCAACAGATGGGGATAACGATCTTGACAGCGGCAGTCCAAATAGATATGAAGAAAGCATAGCTGCTTTTGTCAGAAACAAAACCACAGTATACTGCAGTAACTGAGATACATGACTGCAACACCCAAAATGAGTCTGGATAAGAGTTTTAGCTGTATGGATGAGAAAAAAAGGCCTGCGTTTGTGACACAACACAAAAAGAATTAGCAAGACATAGACATATTCTGGAAATGAGGACCCTGGGAGACATGATCTGTAGAGCATATCACTCTCTGGAGATAAGTGGCAGGCCATATGGTTTAGTTGTTCACAGTGATCAAAAAGAAGAGGTTGTGGAGCACGCTGAGGACATAGATGTAATTGTTGCAGCCATGCAGGTCATGGGCTGACTGACGAAAAAGGGAGGGAGAGAGAAGGAGACACTGCAAAGGAAGGGGTAAGAGCAATAGAGATGTAGGAACCCTAGCTGGAAGCCAGCTTCTGATGCCCTGGTCATACCAAGTACCATTTCAGCCTCCTGCCCCTCAGGTACTATTTATGCACACACTGTGTACGGTACCACTCATCACACTCACAGCACTTTTCTACGTGCTATAGGAGTACCTATATATCCTGAAAATTACTACCTGGCATAGCCATGGACTTTGTTAGATTTCTTGTGCTTTAGCTCCACTGGTTTTTATCTCACTAGTGAAACAGCCCAGAATTAACACATTAGCCCTTATAACTCTCTGGATCTGATTCAGAATATGCCACTCTACTAAAAATCCAGTATTTTTAAACCATCTGATTTTAACTAGTCATATCTTTACTGATGGATCACAGTCTGTCAAGAAATGAAAAAAAACTCGACACATATTAAGCATGCCAAATGTGCTGAAATTTCAGGTTACTTTTAGCTGAGCTCATTCGGAATCTCCAATTTCAGTCAGAGCCCTACCAGTTGTACCGATTTTCTCTCTACCTATGCAGAGATGTTGCCTCTCCCCAGACTGATTTTAAATATCTGGGGTTTGCATTTGCATATAAATGAAGATGGATTATGCATATAAAGCTATGAGTTTGGCACTCAAACATGTGTCAAATCAAAATATTTTAAAGCCAGATGCTCGTATACATGCACATTTTCCTGACTCAAACAGGAAGAATATTCTTTTAATGTGCCTCACTCGTGTCCTTAATACACACTGATATATACACTGATGTTCTTAATATACACTTGTTCCTTAAGAATGAAAATTCTTTCTCTGCCTCATTTATATAAAAGGTCTTTTATTGATTAAAGTCACATTTATTCTAAGGTTTTAGGGATTTGGGGGTTTTATTCTTTCACTGTTTTTTTAGTTATTCCCTTAGTGAACCCCCTCCCTTTTTTTTTTTTTTCTTTGCATGTGATAAATCAAGTTACTTTTTCACTCTGGACTCCATTATGGGATCACAGTGGCTATACAAACCACACGGAGTTAAGCAAACAAAGGAATTTTTTCATTTTCTCTTTCATTCAATAAAGTTCCATTTTCTGTCACCCTGCAACCTTTTGACCTGCGTCCTAATGGCACTGGTCACTCAAGGGCAAAAGTTCAGCTGTAGGTTAAGTCTGTATGTGTTTGCGCTGGGCAGGGAGACGGTGGGTTCTCCCTTCCTGTCGTCTCCCCCCGAGCCCTGCCATGGCTCTCCAAACCGCTGACCTCGCCCCTGCTGTGAGCCCCCCCCTCCCCGCTCCAGCCCTCCCTCTGTGAAGGAGGTAAGGAGGGCTTGGAGTAAGCTTTTCCCCAGCCTTTTGTTTTTCTTGCAGCTGTCAACAAAAAACACTGTCTTATTTTCTTGCTCTGGGGATAGAAAAAGCAAGGAAGAAATATCTAGCAGGGGTACTTTGGACTGGCAGTCAGCGCTAACTTCTTACTGCCAGTCATTTTGGTCTCTTACATTTTCCTTTACTCAGCATCTATAAGTTGCCTATATTTCTGAGAGAGACTGCGGACCCCTTCCTTGCTCTGGGGAGTGCTTGCACAAATTGTCTCAAGATATTAGCTCCTGGCATGAGTGGTGAACAACTCCCTGTTTGCGCAGTTTTCAGAATGATTTTTCAAGGTGCTGTGAATGGAGATACCTCAGGTGCAAGCACTTCTCACAACACCCTCCAGCAGACTTTTTCAGGTGGCCTGGGAATGACCTACTGATACATTTCTGCAGGCTGCTAGCATTGTGAGTGTCCCCAGGGACTCATACCGCGAGACATAGTATCCCCCTCCGATTCAGTGGCTCCGGTATGACACGCTGTCCTCTCTTTCATAAGAATATGGCACTGTCCAGTCCAATAGTTCCTCCCAGGCTCCTCTTGGCTGCAAAACTCCGAGCTCTTCAGGCAGCCCATCCTTCACCACCAGACAGCAGGCCACCAGCCACCCAGTGAAGTCACCCATACCAAATACACCTATTTGAAGAGGTGAATTGCCTAAGAGAGGCAGAGTATCACTGTCAAAAGAGTTTCCTCCCTCCCTGACCAAGGGCATTGGTGAACAGGGTGTCGCTGAGTCCATTTCTGTCTCTAGACCAGTGGTGGCAGAGCAGGCTGTGTGCAGAGAGAAAACAGCTGTTCCTCGGCAAGACAGACAGATCAGGTCTTGAGTATGTTTGGCATTGAATAAAACCTCAGCCTTTCCTTAAAGAAGCCTTCGGCTTAAGGGTCTGACAGGCTGTTGTAGCATGAGCTCTTGGCTTAAAGGACCGAATTATGTTTACCCAGTAACAGTCTATTTGTGAACTTGCAATGACATGAGTCAATCTTGCCCCAGAATGAGGGCTGGTAGCAGTGCAGATGATAACATTGCCCACCATCTCTCCTATGGATGACCATACTTCATTTCCAGAACATTCAGCAGCTCCTGACAGCAGCAGAGAGGGCCCAGGTTGTGGAGGAGCTTTGTTGGAAGATGGGCAATTGGGCAGCTGATAACCTTGTCAAGAGCTAGTAGCTTCATCGTAACCACAGGCTGTTACAACTACCCATGGTTTTGATGGAGTAAAACCAGAAGTGTGAGAAGTGTGGAGCAGCAGTTTAAAATCACAGACTGGACTATAAATAGCAGAGGGAACACCACAGCCTCTCCTCATTCAGCCGTTCCACCTCAGCCACGGTCATACTTGACTCCCTCTAAATATGCAGGGACAGCTACACTAGCTACACACCTGCTGATTTTGTAGGCTCACACAGCCTCAAGGTTGGAGACCTGAGTTAGGAAACCATGACTGCAAGGATCAAGCCATAAAAGGTACCTGGGTAGACAGTAATAAAGATGGTGAGCATCTGTGTCTTGAGGCAGATGGCCCACGGGTGGCAGATGAGAAGAGTCCTGGGCATGTAACCCTGCAGAAGTGTATGGCAGAATGCTTGAGAGTGAAGTCTTTGGAGATTTATGCTTACCTTTCACTAATTTTAATCTCATACATAATAGAATTACCTGAACTGAACAAAAAGTAGACTAATAGCCCCCAAGTTTGTTAACTGGGTTTCTGCAGAAATGTGTTGGTCCTACAGAAGACCTTGTTATTAAGGGCCAAGTTAGAACATTGCCCATATTTAAGTCCCCTGTCTTTTCTTTAGTAACCTGCTGAAGGCCCTTAAACTAGCAAGAGCCTCCAGGTACATTTAATCTGAGAGGACCAAAAGAGACTCCAGATGGCCCCATAAATAGAGGAGCTGGGCTACCTTTGCATCTGTTGCAAAACAGATGCCAGCTCTAATCTGAGCTGGCCCTGGAGAACAAGGCATCCTGTATCAAAACACTTTTGAGCTGCAATTTCTGCATGCTGCGAGCTGGACTTGAAGGAAAATGGGGCTGTAGGTGAATGTTTCCTTCCTGATTTGAAGTCTCCCAGTGAGAATGGCTATTGGGACTGCCCTAACTGAGGAAACTGAGGTTTTGACCCAGCTAATCCAGTTATAAATATAGTCTGAGCTTTAAGCATAGATGCACCACTTCCAGCAGAACCGTTCATGTGCTGAAGCAGAGCCCAGGCATAAATGATTGTTGTATGCGCTAAACCAAGCGGGGCTCTAACTTTTAGTGCAGTTAGAGAAGTGTTGCATAAGCCTTAAAACTTTTCTATCCAGTAAAGGTGGGGTTCAGACTGCTCTGTTTTAAAGTAATTTGTAAAGATTTATACACAATTTGTTAGAATACACTGAAAAGTTCAGGTAGTTGTCTGGGTATGAAATTAATTGGAACAAGCTCGAGCTGTTAGGATTAACTGAACAAACATACCAAGCATTACTTAGTTGGTGGGATTTTCAGTGGTCCCCAATAGAATTAAAACACCCAGGTATTCTAATCCACAGGGATTTAAAACAAGCAGTTAAAATCAACTTAGATCTGATTATCAGGCAAATCATTAATGACCTAGTAAATGGAGATTGGGCTTGGCTGCTGGGGAAAATTGGCAAAATGAAAAATAATGTACTAATTAGATTTGCATACAAACACAGAAGCCTCATTTTCCAAAGTCCACCCTACTATTTAGAGGCTTGTACCGATCCCAAGGCTGCCTGGCCTCGGGATCCCAGGGCCAGTGACACCTAGAACAGGCTGACCATGCCCACACTATACAGCAGTTTGTCCAGAGTCTTCTGCAGTACCATGAGTCCCTGAGATGTTCTTAGTACTCGTTGCATGTTTTGTCCCAGTTAAAAGTGTCTAAAATAGCATAGGGACTGTCACAGCTGCCAGGGAGGATTGCAGTTATTTATTGCCTGCCGCAGTGGGTTCTGTGAGGGCCTCTTTGGTTGTTTGAGGGTTGGGACGCTGTCAGAGGATTGTTTAAAATAGATTGAGGTCAGATTGGTACAGTCATGTCCTCTGAAATGAACCTTCCTTAGCCACTCCCGAGTTTTGTCACAGCGGAAGTGAATTGGGGCCATCCAAAATGGAGTCAGGGAATGAAACAGTAGTTAAGCCATACGGAAAATCAAGGATCCAGTGTTTAAGGGGATCGTGGCCTTTTTTTGTTTGTTTGTTTTCTTTTTTTTTTTTTATATTAGGGTAGTCATACAGTCAGAGAATGCCTCAGAAATAAGGGAGGACATGCAGTTACCCAAACATTGAGAATATGCTGTTTCAGCTTCTGCAGTGTGCCTGTTAAGGTTCAGGCAACTACAAAAATCAAACACATTTAGCCAATACATTTGTACAAGCTGTCAGACAGGAGACAATGTTAAGATTTTTAATGAAAGCCAAGGTTCCTCCTTAATCACCTTACTCTGACAATGAAAGCTTTTGGACAAAAAGTGAAAATACATGTATCACAAGACTTAGGAACATTAACGTTGGAAGGTAATCACCTCCCATGGAAATTGTTTTCTGGCAGGCATAGCTATAGGTTCTTCTGGGAAAAGGAATGGTGTTTATGTGTCTTGTATAACTCTATTTTCTTTTTTATACATGCATAACCAGATATACACATAAATGTCCTGCTAAACTCAGGTTAAATTACATCTTTACACATTACTGTCAATTTGTTCTTGATCTATTTAGTAGATGCACTAAAGAATATTAAAACATTTTCCACCAATAATAGATTTCTAACAGATTACCAATAGTTAAAATATATTAATTATAATTTATATTTCATATTATTGAAACAAAAAAATTAAACAAGACCAAAACTTCAGAGCTGTTTTAAAAAAAACATTTTTCCATGTGAGCTCTTTAACAGGAGGGTATTTTTGTAATAACATCTAATTTTGCATTTTATAAAGAATTTACAATCTGATAGTAAAATGGGATTAAAAATGGAAAGTCATTATTTATAAACGTTCTTTAAAATATATATATTTGACCCTGAATACTCATCTAGTTGCAACTTCTTTTATAATCATATATCCTTGCATTCCAGCACTTTTTAAAAAAAGTTGGGTTTATGTATTAGCAGACTAAGAAGGAAAACAGCTCACAGAGCCACTTGGCAGAGTTTAAAGTAGGTTGGATACTGTACTTACTGGCAATTAGTTGCACAAATGTCACTCTCAAGACTTGAGAAAGTCATAGCTCACATGCTGCAAATTCCAGACTGACACTCTTTTTGTCTTACGGAGGAAAAGCAAGGTAAAACAACAATGTGTTCTTTAGCACCGAGGAAGATGACACTACTTGCCTTATAATCCAGAGGTAATATTGAAATCACTGTAGAGGGCAATGGTGAAGTGTATGGTCTGCTCCAACCTCACTCAAGGCATTATGTGGGTCATTAGCTTGACTGGACCCTGCTAGCAGCACACAGTTCAGTTTGAGTGTGCTTTTTGGGTTTTGCTGCAGCTACACCACTGAATCTTGTCCAAGCTCTGATGTTAAAAGCTAACTTGCACACATGCCTACCCAAACTGCAAACCCCATGCTAATCACAATGTAAACCTACCCTGGAACGGACCTAGAAGACCAGACGTTGACTTGAGGTCTAGGAGACCTGGCTTTCATCACTAAGGAAAATGCATCTTTAAATGATGGGAAGATTTTACTAATCAGCTATTAGCTCTCAACTAATGTGCATTTTGGAGGGCTGTCTGACTGTATCATTGTCTCTTCCCTTTTCATTGTTAATCTGTCAGACCCAGCTGAAGGGAGACATCTCCAGAACAGGTTGATTTATGCCAGGGAGACTTTCCGGACTTTTCTTCCCGCTGAAATCAGGGAAGCAATTTGGCGCTCAGGTTCTACTATTTGCAAGGAAAAATGTAGGAGAGGGGACGACAGGAGGATGTGCCTGAAGAAAGCTAAGAATTGCTAATAGTGGTTTGGCAGGATTGTTAATAGCTTTTCTTCTTATTCTGTTATTCTATGTTGATAGTCCAGTGGCTTAATTGACTAATTGTTTTTCAAAAAGTTTGCACGTTTTTTAGTGGCCTTCCATGGTTTCAGCTATTTTCATTACCCCATCACCATTAGCTTCTAAGTACTTACTGGCAAAGTGACACACATGTGGTTAACACATGAGTATCTATGAATTGGTTTCTTTAACAGGGCCCGGGGGATAATTCTTAAAACTCTCTGTCTACATGCTGTCTCATTTTTACTTGGAAAGGAGGGGTGGTTTGAAGAGAGACACTTGTAAATTGAATTTACTAAAGCATGTGATCCAGATTGGTTGTAGTCAAGCATGCTTGCTTCAGACCAGAGTTTTGGGAGACCCTGTGGTAGGAATCTATAGCGTATACTAAATGATGTTACTATGGCTCTGAAAAGAGAGGGATTCTCCAACCACCAGCCTCAGAAACAAATCTTTTAAAAGTGTAGCTATTATACTCCTTTCCTGTCTCTCACCCCTCATAAGGGACATGTTTAAAGCGAAGGCAGATGCAGGCCACCATCCTGGTTTCCCAGCACTCTAGTCTGGTGGGGGTATTGGAAGATGCCAGGGCTCCTTCCTCACTTCTGCACATGTTTTTTTCCCAAAGTGAGGACAGACCACAGCCACTTCTGACCTTAACGTGCAGCCCAGAGTTCCTGGGCTGCCTGACTACAGGACACGCTGCCCAGCTTACTCAGCCCAGGTGACCCGGAGAGAGAGGGCACAACCCTAGAAGAAGGAGCCAGCCATAGAGCCAGCCAAAGAAAGGCCCTGAAAATGGGAAATGGGAAATGGGAACGGGGGCTGCGTCACATTCTGCTATTGGCAATTTCAGACAACTGCCGTCATTGGAAACAACAGTCTGGAGGGCTTACTGCCTACAGCCACCTTTTGTTAACCATTTTCCACTCCCCTGCAAGCCAGAACAAGGGCATTTTGGGCCTATGAGACTGGTCATTTAGGCATTATAAGAAGTGAAGGCTAAGAGTCAAAGCCAATCAGTTTCAAACTTCACGACAGATTTTTCTTTTCTTTCTTCACCATGGCAGTGATTAACTGTTGGCACAAACTACCCAGGGAAGTGTTGGGTCCTTCATCTCTCAAAGCCTTTATATCAAAACTGAATGTCCTTCGGGGATGTACACTTTATCTAAAAGCAGGCTGTGGGTTTCAGCATAGGAGTTAACTGGACATCTTTAGGTCAGGTAAGACTGGGTTGTCTAAGTCCAGAAAGGAGCATTATGTAAACCAACAAGTTTTTAGAGAAGACTTCCCTCAGTAACACCTTTATTTATGTTCTGTTCTGATTGTCATAATCCATACACCTCTTAATATTAACACCTAAACATAAAATCCTAGTATATCTTGGAGAGCGCCGTAGGGGTAACACAGAGCAGTGATTACCAATATCAGAATTTCTTGTTCAATACAAAGAATATTTAATTTCCAGAAAGGTCGAGTCTTGACTCACCTAATGCTATAATAAACACTAGGGACTTCTTACTGTTTCTTTTAACAGTGTCTGCACGATCCCATTAATTTTAAGTAAAGCTATCATTTAGATCTGCACTCTCCCTCTCTTCCTCTTTGGGGTTGACACCCTCAGTTATGGAAGTAATCCTTTGTATTTGTACCAGCTAAACAAAGCTAGTTCAAGAACTCTGTCCAAGGGAAAGCTAAAAAGAGGGTAAGTATTAAAACCTCCCTGCACCGTTTCCCCATACCTGTAGCAAACAGATAAGCCCTTCACAAGGTCAGGCAATGTTTCCCAAGCAATTGTACTGGCAGTGCCAAGCCAACGGATCTCTCAGCATCACTAATTTGCTGAGGATGGAAATGAGACTGCATTTGCCTAATGCATCGTGGAGCTTCACAGAGATAATTCTGCATCCAAACTGTCAGAGAGGAGATGGAGCAACAGGCAACCTTCTTCCCGTGCAGACAGCTGTAATAAAGACATGTCCCTATCCACTATTTTTTGAAGGAGACCTAGATGATAGTAATCCTGTTGTAACAACACAAAACCAAAACTGAATTCATTCATTTTATTGAGCACCGTAGATTTACTACAACAATAAAGTGGTAATACCTGTCCTCCACTGATTTTATCTTTATTGTTCACAGCTTAATTGTCCCTCTAGAACTAGGATATACAAATGTATTATTAAAATGAGACATCTGGCAGTGGCCCTAAATGCCTCTATGTCAGGAATTTACTGTGCATTACTTGTAACAGTAAATCTGTTGTGCACATCTGCAGCGGCAGAGAAAATCACATCTGACAGCAATGATACAAAACATTCACAGGAGCTTTGCAAAGGCACGAGACTGAATGAATCCAGGCTTTTACAGTCCTTTACGATCTTCACTGAACCTGATCGAGCTGAAGAAACCTATTTTATGGCACTTTTCTCAATTTCAAATCAGCTATCGTTTCTTGAAGCAGAACACCAAGAAATCTTTCAAATAAATATGCCTATAATGAATTATTTTTCATGGCAGTTTTTATGAACTGGAAATTGTGTAAATGTTTGCGTGCTTTGTGGATTGGGGCCTAGCTGTTTTGTCTACTAGAAATAATCTTAGATGCTCACATGAAGAAACAAACCCAAAAGACTCCTAAACAATCTATGTGGCCAAGTTACTACCTCAATACTTGCTTCCCTTAAAAGACATTTGTAAGATGAGAATTTCCTTAAAAAATACCCAGTGGTATTCTTATAATTAAGGAAATGTTAACATTTCTATATAGTTTCATCTTACCATAGGTTTAAGAAAGAGAAAAAAATGCCTTGGAGCAAAACTTCACCTTTAAAATCTCATTATGGAAATTATTAGAAGTTTTATTGGATGGGTACACAGTTTTGTTTTGTACAGTCAATGTTCCTGAAAGTCTGGTAGTCTTGAAGTGATAGAATTTAAAATGCAAAATTCCAATCCCCTCCTGGCCTTCCTAAATAAATAAATAAATAAATAAGGATTCCTTAATATTCCCTTTTTAGTACACGGATCAAAGTTCTAATGTGGAAAAATAATTTACACTTTAATTTTAAACATGCACGGTCAGATGTACATTTTTCACATCCCATGAGGAAAAAAAAAAGGATGCACTAGTATGAATACTTTCCATACATCACATTAAAATAATAGATTTAGTCTTAACATACATAATGTTTCATATTATCTGAGATACATAAGCTTTCACAGAATGAGTGACAGTGAACTCATCAAGTTACAGAAAAAAATTACTTTAGAAATAAGAGCACAGACTTGCACTGTATTTTACAGTGGTTTTTTTTCAAACATAGCCATAGTTTATCGCAGTTATACAATAAAGTAGCTATTTGGTTTTATTCTCATCTGCTAATTACTTCTCATACATCTGTCTTCATGTGTATAATTTTAAAAGAGTGCTGTTCAATGAGTGAGAGAGAGCAGTGGTTTTGTCTACCAGGACTGATACACAGTTTTTTCTACATCTCTAGAGCAAGGCTCTATTCTGTCATATATTCTGCTGCATCTCATAATCAATAATAAGCACTTCTTAGTATAGACTGAGAAAATACTTTTTCATTTCTGTAAGCCTGTTTTGCTTGGAAATTATTTTTCTTTTTCATGACAGTGAGGAACCAACTCTGACATCAATAAATGTTTTACTGTCTTAATGTAGCTCCCAGGGGAAATAGCACTACAGCTCCAAATTCTCTCTTTGCTGTTTCATCAGATCAGTAATTCCCTATCTGGGTTACAAAAATGACAAGTAAATCATGAAACACCCCTACGTATTCTTGATACGGTTTTGCAAGTCACAGGGGGGAATCCTGCAATTCTTCCTCAAGCAAGAGAAGACAGCAGAGGCTGTGTCTGTGCACAGACAGATACCAAAACATGAAAGTATCTGATCAGGAGGGTGCGGGGAGGAAACCCAAAAAACTATGAAGCTGCACAAATGAGCAAAAGAGAGAGAGTTACGCGCTGAGGTGAGCACACCCACGTACTCCTGGCATGAAAGTGTGGTAGCTAACTGCTCTGTTACAGGGACATGCCAGCCACAGAGCAAGCATTGCTCATTTTAATTGCCCGGAGCACCACTTCTCAACAAGCAAACATCTGAAGAATGGACGGTTTTTAGGAATAGCAGGATCAACACTTAATAATGTAGCAGAAATATAAAATAATAATATAGTTTGGTTACATAAAAGGGAACCAGTACGAACTCAGGAGAACTGGCTTTATGTGCTTCTCACAGTAAATACTTCTTATTAGCAAGATACCTTTTTTAGAATTAACTGGTATTTCCAAGTGGCCTGTATTACAGTAATAAGCAGCATGGTAAGCTTGCATTTGCTCTACCCTGTCACATGCATGCTCTTTTGCCAATATATATCATGTGAGAATCCAGGCCTAAACTTAAACATCTCTAGGTTGTTGTACTTTTGGACAAAGGGTGAGTGAACACTTTTAATAACAGGGATTAACATCAGTCCTGCTACACTTTCTCTGCTTGTCTCAGGATACCAGCACCACCCCCTGTTCCTTGGATCCAGAGAAATCATCTCCCACACTAGAGCGTGCAGCCTTGTGTCACGTGGAAAGAAGCCATCAGGAAGAGCAAGATTACAAACCAGCATAAGGATGTGAAAGGAAAGCTTAAGCAGAATGTCTTCCTCCAAACTGAAACCTGGCCTATGCCCAGGAGTTAATATTTCCACTCGTGCCAAAATTAACTTCCATGGGATCTTGAACAACAGTAACCGGTCACTGCATTACTCTTGTATCCCATCAGAAGGATAGTGCTTTAAACAGTGCTGCATACCTGGATAGTGGGGCATAAGTTCAATATTGACAGAGGGAAGTTTGCCACCTACTGAATCACCACCTGAGTCACTCTGTAGTTGAACCGCATATTACAGAGCTGGAAGCATGCACTGCCATGCTGGAAACCATCGGTGATGATGCTACGCCGAGGTCTGAGGCAAGGGAACTTCACAGGTTGCAGGTTTTCTGTCTTGTGGTTCCTTGGCACAGGAAACACAAAGTGTACACAACAGGCTATAAAATCCACTTTTAGTATAAACCACAGAGCTTGACGCGCATGAGGCTTGAGAAAATAGTTTCCATTTTCTGTAATAGCGATAGTGTATACAACTTCTACCTGTAAATGTAAAATACAAACTTGGATTATCTAAACATCCGCCTGCAAGCCTCTCACAGCTGCAAAACCCCTGAAGGAGCCGAAGGAAGAAACATGGCAATGGTTAGCGCTACATTTGAACCACTGGAAAAATAATGACTGCTCCTTATTAAAAACTTAAAACTATTTGAGAGGTTTTTTCCAGACCATTGAAAATGTTAAGGAGGTAGTGAGTCTTGAGCTCATGTCAGTTTGCTTTCTGTTGCTGCTGCCTTCATTACTGTTGCAGGAATCTGACCGTTGTTACTTGAAGATTTGCTGCAGATGTTTGCAGAATGAGTTTTAGTTAACCTCAACCAGTTAGCCTGGTGCCTGCTTACAGGCTATCCTCAGGTACACCAGTGGAAGCACAGAATAATAGATGGGATAAACCACATCCAGGGTTTACTTTTCCTTTACATATGTAAAATAGCAGTACAATATGGTTGAGTGAGAATCCTAGTTTCAATGCTCCACATTTCGCCATTCCTTTACTGCTTCATCCCTTTGTCATCCATTGCCAATGAGCTTCATCCATCCCACTGCACAGTGATAAAAGCATTCACCCCACTGGTTTCTGCAGGATTCCTTCCCCTCTGAGCTCGGTAGCTCTCTGATGTAAAGCTGGTGAAAAACATGCCCTACCTGGGGCAGGACAGTGGGAGATCCAGTGTTCTGGCAATGGTGAAGCTCCCATTTTGGCTAACGGGCTTGGTCCTCACCGTTCCAGTGACACTTAGAGTCCTTTTGGGGATGAGGCCTGCAGCCGAGTTACGTAGGGTATAATGATACCAAGTCGCAGGAGTTAAGTGTCCAACATCTCTGCAGTGGGGACGTGCTACAAGGAAGGGGACAGGGGCAGCGTGTTGCAGCCACCCCAGACCAGAGATGGCTCAGGGAGCCCGACTCACGGACGGGCCCCAGGCCTGGCTTTTGTGAACTCGTTAGACAGGCAGGCTTTTATTTGCATGAAAATAGACTTTAGGAAACCATTAAAATGTAACAAAAAAGTATTTAATGCCCTAGAGTGTACCGAGCTTATATCAACCTCCTTATTAGACCTTTCTTTTCTCTTTTTTCTTCTCCTCCCCTCCCTTGGCATGGCTCTGCTGCACAAACAGCCCATATGGAAAACAGCGCAGCCTGGAAACACCTAGCTCTCTCCGTCCTCTTTTGCTTTTGGCTTTTGCAGCTGCTGTTTTCTCAGTGTTGTCTTGGGGCAGTTTCCTGTTGCCATAGCTGATAGCCTGCCAGCGCCTGCCTGGGCCTTTCAAGTGTCAACACTGCGAAGTTTGCTGCGATGGCCAAACGCTTGTTAATGAGATATAGCAGCTGGGTAGGGGTGAACCACTGAGATGTATAAAGGCACGCCGCTGGTGCAGGAAGCGATGCCTTTTGAATCTTTTCAGCGCTCTGAAAGCATTCAAATCAAAGAGGGTATGTTGTATTCATTAATAAACCGAAGTTCCCATGCAACTGTGTTAAAGCCAGTAGTTTAACTTTGCAATGGACAGGTGATTTTTTCAACAGTGTTTTACACCGGAAGACAAAGGGCAAGAAAACAAGAGTTTATGTACTGCCAAAGGCATTACTTCCCTATCTAGCAGCCAGACAGAATTGTTAAACTGAGCTAGGTATTTGCCATTTCCTGACAATAAAAGCTTCTTTTTTCCTTTATTTTTTATGCTTCAAAGCTCACAGCAGCCTGCTTGATCTCTGTCTCTCACACTTTTTTAGACTCGTTTCTTAATTTTTTGTAAACCATGATTAAAAGCTAGAATGAAAAAAAAAAAAAAA
>VXBL01008636.1:755933-774408 GCA_013400195.1 Aramus guarauna
TTTTTTCCAGAGAGGGGCAGCTGGGGAAAAGATTGAATGCTAGGAAAACATGTTTAAAACTGAAACAACCACAGTAATAATAGTGACAAAATTGCTTTGGAAAAGTTAAACAAAAGAAGTGTTAGAAACAGGAAAGGGCCATATGGCTCAACATGCCTGCCATTTTCTGGTTTATCTTAATTGTTTCCCTCACTTCTCCGCAAATGAATACAAGTGTCTCAGACTCATTTATATGCTTTCATTTCCCTTTCACAGTAACTTGTTCCAAGGTAATTTAAGCCAAGCCACTTAAGTGATATTTAGCTATTTGACTGTTTAGAGAACAGCAGTTTAGCTATATTCATCAGCCCACTGCAGCTACTGTACTTGTTTTCAGAATTTCGTTACACCAATCAACTACTTACTAAATAGCCCTCTTTGGGGTAAACTAAGTCACACAGGCCCTGACCCAGAAGCTGCTAGGGTCAAGAGGAGTCACACCGTTCACTTGAACAGATTTTGGTTCAGCCATATTCTTCCACTCTAATTCCAGTGACATACAAAGGGTTTGGGTAGGTTTTGTTTTCTTCCCAGAAATGTAGGTATTTAATTTGTATTTTCTGTGAAATGTTTCACTTTAAGATATTCATATATCACATTATTGTAATTGAAACAACAGATGAAACCTAAATTCTCTGTAATACTTCCTCCAAAGATTTTCCACCAGAGTTTGTCTCTGGTGGGGGAGAGAGAGAGTACTGAGGCTTAAAGGATATTTTTATATGTGAAAAATTCTTCAAAATAGAAGATTTAAAATCTGGCCAGCCCTACTCTGAGGCAGGTTGTGATCACTTTCACCTTGATTTTACCTGTTGTGATCCCTGTGCTGCTTACTGGGTTGTGCAGACGTGACTGTAGAACATGTGGAAAGAGACCAAAGGAAGGTCTGGGGATGGCCATGATGCAAAAACGACCCTAAGCCAGGAAGGAAAGAGAGTCAAAACAAAACACTTCCTATTAACAATAACATCAAGTGAAACCATGGCAAGCTGTTAAGCCTTTAAATAAACATACCATGACAAGCTGAAGCATAAGCTTCAACCAGCTTGTTAGAACACAGTCCTCTACCATGACAGAAGTTAAGACGTTCTGCATGCACAAAGCTTGTGCCAGAGCACAAACCACATCTTGGCTACTCCGGCTACTCAGAGTAAGCAGCAGATTATGGGGGAAGCACTGTTAATGGAGGAAGGCAGCACTTTTCTCATCTTCAGGCTCTTTTCAGCCTCAGAACATGCTGACTTGTAGAATCTGCTCAGAAAACTCTTGTTCAGACACAAGCCAGTAAATTCACTCATTCTTACAGAAGATAATGAGTGATTAATAAATGAGTCAATTCAGTGAATGTCTGGCCTGTGCTCCTCCCCATATGGTTTCCAGAAGATAATTGCAGCAGTGGGGACGCAGAAAGGGGGGACAGACATCTGTTAAGCGAGAGTGCATATCATTTTTTATAAAACAATTTCTGTAGGTTCACTCACTTAACATAGAAAAAGGAAAAAAAGAAATTTTCATGACTTTACTGAGTGCTTAAAACAAGACAGGAATTTAAGTATATGCTGCCTTCTTCCACCATAGTAACATCACAGAATGGGGAGCAG
Source organism: Aramus guarauna (assembly GCA_013400195.1). Lineage (NCBI taxonomy): Eukaryota > Metazoa > Chordata > Aves > Gruiformes > Aramidae > Aramus > Aramus guarauna. The sequence continues at coordinate 757,574 of VXBL01008636.1, forward strand.
TGGGCTTTCTGGGGTGCCTGGACCAGAACTCTTGCCTTCAGCAGAAGGTTTAAGTGAAAGGAGTTGGAAAAGAAACCAGAGTATTCCACGACCAGTCCAGTTTTCTGCTGCCTTTCTAGTAGGTTTTTAGACGTTCGTAGTATTGTCAAACCTGTAAATCACAGTATCCCTGAAAAGCACAGAAAAGATTAATAGAGATGGTTGCTGATATTGTCATAGACAATTAGTTTGTCTATTGCAAAGGTAGGGAAAGTGTAAACTCCTCTCAGAGATGATCCCATTAAAAAGGAGAAAACATTTTTAAGGTCCTCTGAAAATAACATCTTGAAAGATGGCTAACGTTCTTTGGAATCACTCACATTGGATACACAATTTAATTTAATATATATACAAAAACACCACATTGAGGGGCAGGGAGTGAGGGCAAGTAGCTTTTCTAGATCCCAAAAACACTGTCTAATCTTCCCATGGCACACCACTGTGCTTTCTGATAGGGCTCATGACATGTCGGTTCTAATCCTAGGCTTAATTCTTAAGTTTAGTTTTGTCATAAAAGCTCCCAATCATGTTTCGGGGTTTTTTTTCCCTACTAAATGCAAACTGCATTTACACTTCTGAGTATACATAGCTTATATTATAGGATCAGCATGTGGTTTGTACTCCAAATACATTGTCCTTTACTTTGGATGTGTGAGATTTTCTAAATTGCAGACAGACAGACTGCAACTGGTTCCTTCCTTGCTTATGTTAGCCCTTTTCTCAGTTTACCCTTTCTAAACTTAACTTCACAGGTTGATTCTGATGTGTCCTCCTCAGCTGCTTGGTTTATTGGATATTTCCCCTGACTTTAGATACATAACAAGACCACTGTTAAATGCCAGCTCCTGAGCATGAGGAAGCACATCTCTTCCCCAGATTTGTCCTTGGCGCCTTAACAAAAAAGCCACACATTCACTGTCTTTCTCCTTTCATTCCCAGATCAGTAGTTATACATGCATGTTTGTTAAGTATCTTTTTCAGAAGAAGATAGACCAGGCCCATAAAGGTCTCAAACTCTCCTGTCTTCCCACTTCTGTATCCCTACAGTTCCCTTCAGCTTGTTTTCCTGAAAGCTTGCAGTCCTCATCTTCCCTCAAGGAATTACAGACTCTGAATGCCTGTTCCTAAAAAAGGCATTTCGGGCATTTCCTCAGGGGAACAGTACAACTTGTTTTATACCCCCTCCTCAGAGAGAGCCTGCAATAAACTGTCTGGATTATGGAGAGGAATGCTGGAGGGGATCCCAACATTATATTAGATCTGCCAACCTGACAGGTTCAACAGAAACCTCTGAAGTTTCCTATCCCCATGCAGTGACCCGTAGCTAATCTGCATAACAATATATTGTGTAATTGCAGGAAGCCACTGCAATATCATTCAGGAACAGGAAGCTTGGCAACTGTTTACAGCCACTGCTATGGTGACGAAACCTGTCATTACCTTGTGCACTGTTTCCTCTGAAACATGGATGCAATTGCAAAGTCTTATCACTCAGCTTTATGGGGAAGATCTGCTGAAGTAAAAGAATAACATGGGAAGAGCAAAAAAAAGACTGGGCTTGGTTGATTGCTGTCATGATTACATTACAGGAGTTGAAAGACAGTTTCGGCAATTGCTTATTGTGCGTGCGAAGACAGAATTGTTTGCCATCAGTTAGGCTTCAGTTAAGTTTACTATTCCTTATCTCTTGTTTAAGGTAGTACTTCAAAGGAGTACTTGCTTCTTGTCCTTTGACTCAAGTGGGCACAGCAATGGGATGCCATGTGGGAGATGCAGATTTGAGAGCATTCATGTGCTCCCAACCCTCAGGCTAACAAGAGGCAGGCAATTCTGCCAATTATTTTATCTGCTAATTTAGATTAACTCATCAATTCATGCACAGAAATTTCAAAAAGTAAAATTATACCCCCGTGCTGAATATGACTACCAAGCAAAGAAACACATCACAGGGTCCCAGTAGCTGAGGTTTGGACACATTTGTAGCCAAACGGGGCTTTTAGGATCCATGTTCACATTCCAGAAGAATGAAAACAAAGAAAAGACTGTTTGGAATGGAAACCTATGAGCTCCCAGGACAAGGGCTTAAAATCAAACACAGCTCGATCGGTAATGATAGCGAAGGAAAAACAGCTGCCCATAGCTCAAATATACGGGAGCTGTTACACTCTCAGAAATTTCCAAAATCAGGCTGGTTCTTGCTATGGATTAACCTTTCAAATCTACTTTCAAAAATTCTGAACTACTCTTTTAATGAATATCTCAAGCAGGTAACTGTCAAGTCACCAAATGCAATAAACACAAAGGAGATGATGTATTGACCAAATGTAGATTAGGCAATACCACCTTCAGATTTAGAAATTAGACTGTCCACAGTAGAGAACATTGTCAACTAAGAGATGACACAGTGGTGGTTATGCTAATATCATCTGCTCTTAGGAGAGTAATTGGTTTAGCTGGACCCAAAGGAGATTATGGAAAATGAATATACATTTCACAGAGATTGTAAAGGATTTTAATAACTATTGCTAGAACTGATTAAATCACAAATTCTTTGGTTCACTAACCAAGCTCTTCCCTATCACCCCAAACCCCCTGGAAATTTGGTAGAGGTGCACAAAGTGCTTCAATAGTTCAAACAGGGGGAGAGGTATTCGTTCAAAGTTTTACTAAACTGTAATACTCTTCTGAGATTAGGGTTTGACCTCAGTATAATGTTAGCCACAGAGAGCTAGTATATTTTTATTTGATGTAATGCTGAAATTAGTATTTGTATTACAGCAGCGTCCCAATGTCCGGGTTGTGGGGTATTATGTTGTGTTGTGGTCTACAGACCCAGACAGTAAGAGAGAACTTTGGCCTCAGTGAAGAATTTATAATAGCCTAAACATTATAGTAGAATATAGGAAACAAACAATCTGATCAACTGTTGGTCAGAGCCAGGTATGGACACCATAGCTAGGACTCATATGTCCAAATTTCAAAAGGTACAAAGTGCATGTTTATATTTCGTGGATTTTTTCTAGACTTATTTTTTAAGCAACAGAGAGAATCAGCCACTTCCAGGGTAGAACACATTTCATTTAAACTGGCCATATAAGACAGGTCAGATGGTCCACAAGCAACTGTTATTCTCTTTTTGTTAGGTAAGCAATACAAACTTGTAGATCAGATGTGATGTCAGTACTGCTGAAGCCCACAGCTGGGTGTGATGAACCCTATGCTGTGGGTCAGGGAGCAGTGAGAACTGAGAAGGAAGGCAGCCTGGAAGCTACGGGTCAGTCTGTCTGACAGGAGACCCAGCCCCACAGCATCCATGCAGGACACGGCAGGTCCAGGAATGTGATAGCATCAGAGAAGCTGTCAATCACTCTGCAAATCCATAGTGGTAAGACCAAGCACCAAAGTCAAGTCAGTGGATCAGGATCAAGGTCCAAAATGGAGAGATACAAGACCAGGCGTAGGCACAGCTCCACTGTAGTTCAGGCAGAGACCAAGGGTGAGAGCCAGCGTGTAAAAGCAGCTCCCGAGCAAAGAAGTAGCCCCACTGACATGTGTCATGGCTGGACACCTAAATCATCTCTATGCTGGCGTCTCTATGCTGGCAGAGACTGCTCTAGCCCAGGCAGCCAAATTTGCCAGAGAGTGGATGCCCTCTGGATGCTGTTACCCTGTTGCTCAAAGCTTGCTGCAGTACCTTCTGTAGCAGACCGCAGGATCACTGCAAATCTGGAGAAGCAAAACTATTCTTTTAGTGATAATCAAGCATAGGTAATGCTTTGGGAGCCTGTGACCTTCACTCACAAGGTGTTTGGAGCAAGTTGGTGAGTCAAGCCACATACTTTGAGGTGAGACCACACTGCAGCTTCTAGTCCAAAGTCTGCAAGGGGAAAATGGGTGTACATGGTTGGACATGTACCAAAGTGAGCTCCCTTTGGTACCAGTACCGCTCTGGCATACATGCTTCTACGTAGTTTCACACCTGTGTTCAGGGTCCTAGGAAAGCTTACTCAGCTCATGCTATCATTTGATGTCCAAACTATTTTTGGTAATTGTACATTTGCAATACATAATGGAAACCTCTTGCATAAGTGACCTTATAGCAGGTCTGTGTTTTAATGGCCAGAATACGGTTACTTTGAAGGAACACTGTACGCTGCCATTAGTACTATTGCAATCTTAAGGACTCTTGTGGAGGAGGGTACTACCCATTCTAAGAAAAGGTATCTGATCTGGCCCTAAATGGGTAACTGTTCAAAAAGCAAGAGAGCTCTTCTATTTAATCAAACACTTTTTTAGATGAGGAGGAACTGAAGGAGCAGAAGAGAAGGGGAGTGAGAATATGCCTAAGAACATGTTCTAGTGGTTTCAGTCCTTAGTTTAAGTCAATGTCTCCCATGTCCTTGAAAATACCATTGGCATCCAGTCACTCAATTTTAAGTACACATCTCTGAGCTGCCTGTACATTTCACCCATGTTTTTTTTCTGGTTACAAAGAGGACAAAGAAAGAGGAGAGAGAAACTATATTTCAAAAGATTAGTGTACATGTTTTAATCACTCACACTTTCCATTGTTCAAGATTACACTTTTATTAAATGAGTGTTTCACTTTCAAGTACATGAGAGTATTTGAAATATTTCAAGGGTACTTATTTTAGCCTCTAACAACTAGACGTTGCTGCCACCACTGGACTATTATTTAGAAGGAACATGTACCGGAGATATTCTGACCTCAGAAGTCATGTTGCTTCACTGACAGGCACATAGACAGGTGTATGTTAAGTAACGGAATTATTATTTTTCATTATTACCATGATTAATTGAGGAAATTAAGGAAAACTCAAGAAATGTTAGACCAAATTTTCCAGTCATCCTCTTAGCTCCAGTAGAGCTGATAGAAGTACATTAGGCTTAAGCCATTGAGAAATATTATTTTTATTTTTGTTTTTGAGACTATTATTATTAAAGGATTGTCATACCTTTTAACTTCTTGCTTGTAAACAAAGTAGAAAACAAATTCCTTAACGCACATGTTTTGTCATTTGACAAGACCTTAAAAACAAGTTAGCGACAGTGTGTGGTGGGTGCACAGGTTTGCTTAAACCAAAGCAGACCAGACAGCCTTCTACTTCTTAATGAGACTCAACTCATTTGTAAACTGCTGCTCAGGTGAATTTGTGAGTCATCTGGCACCAAAAAGCCCTGCTATCTCAAACATAATGGTTTTGATATACCATAGAAAAATGGCACATTTTAAAAGACGGTACAGCACAGCAGGTCATCGCTATTTTTCAAAAGTATTTCTAAATATTTTCTTACATATTCCATAGAGAAATGTCCTATCTTTATTATTACTATTACAACTACTTCCAATATATATATATATATATAAAAAAAGGCCTACCTCATTTCTAAGTCAAGTAATTCAAATCAAATCTGTGGCCAGGCTTTCATTTTGGGGTCAAATTCTGTGTGCAGGTGGTTCTCATTGAGTTCAATACGATCCCAAAGAATGCAGCAGAGGACTGAATTTGGCCTCTACCAGCTAGCCTAAATATATGATGCGGTTCTGTCTTTACACTCTATTGGAAAAAGATACTGTACCTCTTTAGTTTATGAATCTGCTTATTATCAGTCTTGGGGAAAGAAAAGATGGTTACATTTAGATTTCCACAGAATGTTTTGATTTAAGTAAAAGAATTCAGTGACCACCAGTTTGGAACATCCTTCTGGTGTCATAAGTAAGCAGTAAGCAGATTCAAAAAATCTGTGCACGTACACCTAATTGATTGAAGCGGAGAACAAAGAGAGTATCAGCCTTCCAGGTTTAGATGAGGATCAGGTGGTTTCAAGCTGAAAAGAAACAGGGGCCTTTGTTTTGTTTTAAGTAAAATTCTGGGAACCTCCATGGTTCCGGATGTTCTGCATTGCTCTAAAATGCAGGAGGAAAAAACCTCTACAAAGACAGCTGTTACACCATTTTTCTCACTCATTCATTTTGTTGGTATGTGAAATTTCCCACATTTCCCATCTTTGAACAAATTCTCTCAGAAACAATGTTCTTATTTAGCATTAGGTAAACGTCAACTAGAGCAATGCAGTAACATTGGGCCATGGCACTTGTATAGGGCTTGACATCACAATGCTTCAGCAGAAAAATCCATAGCCTCAAAAGTAATTTCAAATTATTTAAATCCTACAGGAAATAAATAAATAAAGGCATATGGGAAACCAGTGGATTAAAAAAGTGAGAACGATTGGCAGTGCCATCAGCAAACTGTAGTTCTGGGAGGATTAGCACTAGCAGCCAGAGTCTCCTCGCTTATTCCTGTCCGAACACTTGGCAGCTTATGCTGCTCCCTGGCTGAATCTCTTCCTTTACACTTCTGCCCTGTAGCGTTAGAAAATTCCAGCTTGCTCACACCTCTCACTTCAGGGGCTTATGCAGACGGAAAATTAATATTTCACTGTGTTTGGCCCTCTGATCACTCTCTTTGGCTAATATGGAATTAATCTGCCAAGCTCACCTCAGAAACTGAGAGGAGAACTGGCGCACTGAACAAGGACCCCAGGCACAGAGGAGAATACATTGCTCTCCTATGACACAGCCAGGAATGCTGTACCATAGGGTGGCCAAGTGAGTTCTTTTCAATAAATAGTTTATTTCCTGGGGAAAAAAAAAAAAAAAAAAAAAAAAAAAAAAAAAAAACACGGCAATTTCAAGTGGAAGAGGTTCTTCAATGTGAATCAGATTTGGCAAATTTGTGATGGCACAAAAAATGAGGAAAACTTTCAAAAATTACAAATTGGCGCATCTAAGTCTTTCTGAAAAAAACTGATAAAGAGGGGCTACATTTATGAAGGAGATTTGGAACAATTCACAAATCAGAGGAGGCATATGTCAGATAATATTATCCAATATAGGAAGCCAAAGTTCAGATCTTCCCTTTGCCTCATTCAATGTGTGAGCTTAAAATGTGTCCTTCGATGTTCCAGAGCACATAACCAGCCTAGCAAACACATGAGCTTTTCTGTGGAAAGCTGTTCTGCTTTGCATGACAAATGGGAGCCACTAGGACTGGAGTCAAAGAATGACCTTTCTCTCCCAACTATCTGTACTATAAACCTCTAGTCTTTTGCTTCACCAGATCCATATTTATTTCAAGTGCATCAAATTCAGTAAGACAGAAAAATAAGGCCTCTCTCAAGGACCCTATTATTTAGTTATTAGAATTCAGTTCCCTAGTGGAAAGTCCTAACCCAGAGCCTGGATCTGATGAGCTAGATGCAAAGTGATTTGAATGCATGTGTCCCTCCTTTACCACCAGCCAATACATTTATCACTAGAATTTGGATCTAAAGGGGAATAAACTATTCTCCCTCTGATCTGTGGGATTTTTTTCCACTTTGAATGGTATCCCAGCTTCCGTGGGAGCAATGGATATTTCCTCCATTGCTCATGCAGTTGCACTCAGGTACATTGAGCTCTGGGTTGTTGCACAAAAGGTGGGCACCTCCATGGGCTGTGCTTCTGAACATGTGTGCTCTGTGTGGGTCTCAAAATCAAAGCATCGTAGGACTGGCTCCCAAAAAGGTTGTTCCCCAACTGCTTTGCTACTTTTATTTCTTCTTTTCCTTTAATGAATGGAATCAAAATAGTTGTTACCCTACCAAGTTAGAAACTGTGAAGAGTGACGTGTATCCTAATGAAAGTGATCAGCTTTGAAAGGTGCTTTTGGCTTTGGACTACACTACTATACCTCATAAGGAGCTAAATAATTTCATCTCTGAAGAATAAAGTTTATAATAAAGTAGGCTATATATAGCAGAGTTCTATATTTGAATAAGAAACACTGTCTCTGTTCTGTGACAAGGATTATTTTGGCTGATACTATCTGGTTTGTGTAAAATAAATCTGAGATCACAGTGTGCATATTTTATGCTACCAAATTCCCTCTTTTGTTAGTATTAATGTCATTATCAGGTTCCTCATGCATTTGACACAGGTGCATCTAAAAAAAGGAAGTTGCATCTAAGTGTTCCTGCTTGTGGAAAAAGTAGAGAAAGAATTATTTCTTCCCCTTGTATATTTATTATATCACGATTCTTCTTTCTGTCTTCTGTCTGCTTTAACTGCCAAACTGTCTGATATTTCATGTATTTTCCATTCTTCACTTTTTGGGGAAAAAAAAAAAAAAGCCAACCAAAACTTCAGCTATTCAAAGTTACATTGTCCACTCCTCAGTCTTGATACTACTAGCTGAAGTGCTAGATATCATATTTTTAGATCATGATCAATTCAGCAGTTCCAGTTTTTGCTAAAAACATAGGCTCTCTAAATCCACATTTAGTTACCGAGAGAAGCACTTTACACAGACGAATGTAAATCTTTAGGAATTTTTGTATATTTCAATGTAAGTTCAGATGAAATCAGGTATAAAATATGTAACCCTTTGTAAAGGAGATTTTCTGATCTGAGATTGAAGCATGCAAGCAGAAAACACAGGCCGTAATGCACATTCAGAGCACCTGCTCCCTACGGTCATGGGGGCTCCATTGCAGTAACACCTTAGCTCCCGTGACACAACTCTAAGACGTTTCTTTATACGGGGGGGAAATGAGACACAGACTGTCATAAGTCCTGAGTGCTTGATACCTGAATAGCTTTGAGGATTTTGAACAAAGAGAAGATTCCAGTAATTGATTTGTGGAGATTTTAGAAACAGCTTCATGAGCAGCTCCCACTGAAATCAGAAGAATGTGAATGCACGAAATCAGATCTACTGCTAAATCTCCCAAGACCTGACCCTTCACCGAACACGCTCTCTCCTCCTCAGTGATAAAGCACTGATAAGATGGAGGCCCATGGGATGTGTGATGACACTCTGAGCCTCCCGCATCCCACTCACAGGGGGTAGGGCGCAGCCTCACAGAGGTGCCAGTGGTACAGACATAGCTGCTAATGACCCGTTCCTTGACGGAGTGGGTGACTTAACCCATCAAAACTTTTAACTGCATTTTGCAGGTGCCTTGCTTTCTTCAAAGAATATAGAGAGAGCCTATAGGGAAACTATGCTCCCAGTCTAAGTCATTTTCTTATTACTATCCCCACCACCAAATATTATATATATATATTTTTAAAGCACAATACTTGCAAAGATTTGGGCTGGAGTACAGTTAAATGAATGTTTAAACAAGAACAGAGGAGATGGTAACTTCTGTCCGAGGTGATACTGAAGAACTGGGCCTGTGCTAACCACCTAGCATATGTTAACTGCTGAAATATTTGAATGTCATTTTCAGTGACAATATTACACAGCACTATAAATATCTATAGATTTGTACAATACAGAGTTGTATAGAAAAACCATGTGCACTGCTATCAGGTGCTCGAAATTATTCCACACCTTAGTTCACAAGGGTTTTTTTCAGTCCATGACTGCATGTTAGGAGGGAAAATACAGAAGAAAAAACAGGATATTAATTTTCCCTTATTACTAGGGATAATCAGGATTCTTACAAGCCTCACACTAAAATTCAATGTGCTAAGTTTGGTTTTGGTAGTCTTCCAGTGACCCTTTCTTGAATGGATATATTATTTCAACAAGAAATTAAAACTGTTAGTAAAGGGGCTAAAAAATACACTGCATTTTCTCCAGGCTACAGTATAACCTGATGTATTTCTTAGCATTTTAATATCAGGGATTCTAAAATTTTGTTTGCAAAAGGCAGTCCTGGTGCTTCTATTTTAAGTGTAAAAGTGATAAACATTTATGTATTATCAGACGTTTCCACTTATAGATTGAAGAGGAACTTTATTTTATTTTACTTTATTTTTATTTGATGGTCTTACTGAGAATAAGTGTGCTGACAGAATCTTGTCTCCATATCTGCACCAGAATAAAAAATGCTGCTCTGTCCATTAGAATGAAGTCTTGGAGTCTAGTCTGGCAAGTCTAGTAAACTGACAAAATATTTAAGTCCCTGAAATAACTAGCCTATGATCTGAATCCTCTCTTTTCCCTTTTCTCCTTCTTTGGTTAAATACTGCTTAAGACAACCCCATGATCCTCAGCTGGCCATTGCAAACTTGATACCTGGAGACATCAGTTCTCACTACTCTTAGTAGTAGTAGTAGTAGTAGTACCTCCCATGGTCCCCAGCTCTTTGGTCAAGAAAGCAGCAACTTGTGGTGTCCTGCAGCCGGCAGCGTGTGCAAACTGGTCACCTGCAATCCCTTCAGACATTACAGAGGTGGATTATAATGGCTTTTCCCTCAGTAGCAGCCCATATTTGGGTCTCTCTTGCTTCTGCAGCCATCATTTTCCACAAAATGTGTAGGAAGTTAAGGCTTCTGGGACCTCCTGCTTGTTAGTTTTGGTTGTCACATAGCAACTAGTTCAAAAGTTATTACGCAGGAGGAATGAGCAAGACATATGGACATACTCTTCACCATGTGATGGCCTAAGCCTCATTCCGCTCAGAGACCAAGCTAAACTCATGCACATATGTGTATATATTTAAGTTAGGGAAAATACTAAGGGAGTTATCTCAATTTAAATATACAAATTATAAAAACTGCTGAAGAACAGTTCGAACAGAAAAGCAAAGGATTTTACGTGACACTTTTTTAGCCATCTCACAGTTTAAACAAGGCAGTCATGTCATTTCTCATTTCAGTTACGTCAAAGTGTAGCATGTGCAAAGCATGGATGCCAGTAGTTCAAGATCCTAATTCAAGCTAACAACAGCCTTGTGCGGGGAGGCTATTGTTTCCTGCTAATGCATAATTTCCAGTTTTAACTGTCTGTCTTTAAAGTGTGGCTGCATCAGGCTCAAAACAACCTGTGAAGTCTGATGTGTGTTTTGGAACACTATCAAATTATGTGAAACAATAAATTCATGAAAGCAGTAATGCCATTAAAAAAATCATTTTCAGGTACCTTGTCATCCAAGGAGTTAAAGGTAGTGATGAATCCTGAGAAAGATTTTGCTCTTTGACCACTCTAGAAATATAACCTTAGATTTTCATAGAAACTATAAAACAGTATGATGAACTTTTTTTTTTAATATGTTCTTGGACCAACCCTTGCATCGCTGAAACAAAAAATCCTTTAAAAGCAAATGGAAGTGTTTGTATGGGTACAGCAGGAAAGCTTTGGTCTACGGCCTTTCTTTCAGGGAAAGGCTGATGCACTAGTAATAGCTGCATTTGCAAATTTGTAGGAGAACAGTACTTGGATTTCCATAAAAGATCCTCTAAAGCGTGGCAGAAAGCCCCAAAGCTGCAGAATACCTGCTAGTCAGCAAGCCTTGGTTCCCGTCTCTCCTGCTCAAGTGTCTCAGTGTTATGTAACAGGAGAAGGGAATGTTCTTCTCTTTTGGCAAAGGACACCGAACCCGGCAATTTGTCTTCATAGGACTGAGCAGAGCGCATGAATCCAAGTGAATTATTATGGCCTGCGGTTTCAGGAACTGGTTTAAAGATAGCCTCCAAATTATCAAAATTTACATAAAGAAAGACATCTGACTATGGCCATGAAATACTTCTACCAAGTTTGGAAAGCAAAACTCAAGCAATGAATGGTCTATGTCATAAATCAATTTTTTGGCTGCATGAACAGGCCAGCGAAGAAAGAACATTGAATAAGCAAAGGTTTTAATATTCTGACAATTATAAACAGTCCTTTGTTTTTCTTTTTCTCTTACATGCTCATGGGTGTGGGCTGGGGAAGCCATATATTCATAAAACATCTGGTGTTCAACTTGTTGTTATAATCAATCAGTCCTTTTATTTTATTTTTCCAACACTGCGGAAAAAAAAGGACTCTGGACCGCTTAATTAAAGAACCAAAGCCTCCGCTTTCTGGATACAAAGGCAGTGGGATCTGGTTCACAGTCTATTATTTGCAAGATTTGCCTGAAAGAGAAAAGTCCTCATGGTTGGAAAGAGCAGTTTCTTGTTTTATAACATCTTATGGTCAAAGATGTTGAACTGACAGTAGATAGTCTCCAGAGCAATTGTTTACTCACAGGACAGAGACTGGCATTGCCGACTCATTCTTTTCACATATTTACAGTCATTATTCCTGATTTAGAGGGACAATACATAGTGGGAAAATGATGCTTCAGCTTTCAGTCTCTACACTTATAAATGTAGTAATAGCACAAGCATACATAGTAATATAAACATAAACATGCGTAAGAGCGTATTACGCATACATAGTAATAACACTTCCACAGAACTGCAATGCTTTCTAGCTCCCGTCATTCACAATAAGACATTACAGCTTCCCCGGATGATTTATAACCTGCTAGCACTAAGTTTGAAACCTCATTCAGCAGCTAAAGCCACTCCATTTGGTGGTGGCGGGATCTTTTTGTACCCCTGAGAAAGAAGGGCCACATTTGCAAAAGCATTTTTCATCCTGCCATCCCTGCAGAGAACAACAAAGTTACTGGCTGCAGTATCTTTGAAAATCTGGCTCCACTTCTGAAAATTTTGTTAGTGGCACTGATTTTTATCTGCACTTTTACCTGTAGTTCTGTTGTCATTCATGCTGAGAGGGGACACACGACTGCTTACCACCTACATTCTGGCTGTCCTTTCATCTTCAGATCTTTGGAGTCTGATAAATGAATAAATTAAATATCAGCCACGCCTCCATCAATATAGTAGATGTGTCGTGTGTATGTGCGTGTTTATGCTTCCGTATTAATCTATCTACATGCTAACCATCAACATGCTCTCTCACTTTGCCTGCTTGAGACACTGTTATTAAAGCCATAGTTTCTGTCTTCCCAGAGCTACATGCAACCATTACATAGGTGGTGGGAAAGAGCAAAGCCAAGCGTCTGACCTCTCAACAATCACTGAACAGCAGCGCTGAGAAATAATACAGAGAAGAGCACACAGTAGCAGAGGCAAAGATCACATATTACGTGCATACCGCAGTGTGCTGATGCAAAACAACTGAGGCTAGGATGTAGCTGCAGATTCAAATGCTTAAAAATGCAGTTCTGCTGCCTAACATATCTGTGCCACTTGAGATAGCCTGGCATATCTAGATCACCCACCCACATGGGGCTGACAGGCAGGCACAGGACCCAACTACAGGTGACCTGAACCTCTCTGAGGCACCAGAAGGAACCTGGTGGGAGACCCTTGGGCATCTCACGTGACACCAGATACCCACATTTAGGTAACTGAATCCTGCCCTAGATCTCCACTTCTCCACTGACGGGAAAAGAAGCTGAGCTCTCTAGTTTACATGCAGACACTTTTATTTAGATACCCAAAATTAGGTGTCTGAATCTGAGGGTGAGCCCCAATCAGCTGGTGTGACTTCAGCGCTCTCTGGACTTCACTGACCAATTTTGGTGACTTGGAGCTTGTCTCTGTTCATGACTAAGCAAACTGCAAAGCAGAGTCAGTCAAGATATGAATTATAAATGCACAAGGTGATTTGTAAACATTTTTGCATTTGTGTAAATAGGATGTAGCATACGTTTTCACATGTTAAATAAAACTTGAAAACACCAAAATGTCTCTGAGTTCTTTCATCTCTATGAAAGTTTTTTTTTCCCCCCAAGGTTTGTCTCATGAAAATATTAAAACACCACAAGCAAAGGAATAAGATAACCCACTGATGAAATGACTAGCCACATAAGCGTCCTCACTCTGCAGGAAACCTCGTCATGACTTTGCCTTGCCTACACATTAATGAAAAAATCTTGTGTTTTGTAAATAAGCTCTGCAAAGTCTGGTGGAAAAGTGCTTTCTTCCTTGTTTCATCAATAAAGTTACTATGTGACTTTTAAAAAATTCCACTGCACTAGGAAAACTTCTGTTTCCTTTTATGTCCAGATTTAGCAAGTTTTTCAAAGCCCTTCTTATTAAGAAAAGTTGTGGCTGGAAACATGGATAAGTAGCTACAACGATTCCAGAAGCTATAAATATTCAGGTTATGATATTCAAGAAATTATCCTCTCTGAGGTGGGCTTTATTGTCTCCTAGGGCCCACCTGCAGCTAGGTAAGGGCCTCCCAAAGTGAAGTGGATGGCCCTAAATGATCATAGGTGGTTTTTAAAAAATAAACACAAAATTAGTTTCACACCTACTTAGACAGTTTAGAATTTTAATGTGCAAAGTCTGCCAGGGCTTTGCAGTGAAATAAGGCCATGCATTCAAGCTCTCTAAAGCCAATCAGAAAGCCAGGCTGAGTGCTACCCATTTCGCAATTAGGAATCACTGCTCAGTTCTAGAGCGTATTATTAATGAACAAACTGTTTGATCACGTTTTAACATTTATAAGCTCACAAAAATTAACAATGTTTAAAAGAGGACTGTTCTAGCCTCAAAAACACCGAGAAGAGTTGAGAGATCTGTTTCATGTCACTGTCTGCAGGCACTCTAGCATGTAGCGGGCTTTTCCAAATTTTTCTGAACGTGCCCCCCTCCCCCTCTTTTCTGGTGAGAGGCTCCCTCTAGGCATATTTTGATACATGTATAGCTCTGCTTGTGACTTCTGGATGTCTGGTAGCCCTGGCACAGGTCAAAACTTCATATCTGGGGTCACCGGCCATACGACAGCTCGGTCGCGTCTCCTCGGAGGTGCCCTGTCTGGCCACCCACCTTCACCTAAGGGCTCCGGGAAGCAGCAGCAGGCAGGCAGCCCAAGCACTGCCCCTTGCGCTGCACGTGCAGCCTGTCCAGCATGTCCTGCATTTGTCTTGGATTTAGTCCACATCTGCCAGACAGCTCTTACGCACATTACCGATTTGGAAAAGCTCTAGGTATGACTGAGCTTTACTCAAACCAGTCACTGGCTTTAGAGGAGGGATGGATAAAGGTATGTTTCACTGTTTTATATCAGCATTTCTTTATGTCGTTCGACACCGGGCAGTGCCTTTTCTTACTGGAGCTCTGGCATTCTGATGGATTTAACTCTGTCACCGCTATTTCACCTTCAAAAGAGTGTGATGAGGCAGCCTCAGACTGTGCAGTTTCCCTATATTGACTGTAGATCCTAAACAAGGATCAGCCTCCACTGTGCCTGGCACTGTTTGGATTTGTATGAAAGAGCATTTATTCATCCTGAAAAAGCCATGCCAATTAACGCTGCATTGTTTCAGTTTGGTATTTCCATTTGCTTACAGTAACTCGTAAGTCTCAAAAGATGCTAGTTTATGATAGCAGGATAATTCTGTCCCTGTTTTTTATGAATGCATTTTGTATGAATGGGTTTCAGTCCCATGAAGTTCCTGCCCAGCACCACATACAAATAATACTACTTTATGTTTGCCCTCATAATTAGATTCATTAAAGGACTACAGTGCCTGAAGTGCACCGACAGTTAAATCCAGACCCTCTGTAACGCTTAACCTAGTTAGTTGGTGCAGGACAGGTGTCTCAGGAGGACTCTACCACAGACAGCACATTATTCATACAGGAAAATAATTTAGCAAATAATAGTTATTCTTACACTGGCAGATATCTTGGCACCCCCCACACACTCCCAATTATCTAATGTCTCTAAGCTAATTCATAAGCACTAATTAGCTCTCCGGCTTTCTTTTGAAACGAAGCAACTGGTTCTCTGACACCAGACTTGTGAGCTGTCCCGGGGAGACACGACTCAGGGATCACTCCCATCAGCCCACGTGCTGCCCACGGCTGCTGCCCCAGTGCCACCACTGCTACGGCCCCGGCTGCAGCAACATGGCTATTTGGCATTAGCTGGAACAAATTCATCTTCCTGTGTAGAAACAGCCACCGAGGACGAGGGTGTCCCTGACACGTTTCCTCTCTTTGTCCCTTATCTGATCCCAGCTACGTGGAGTCCATGAACCAGAATTATTCCCGTGTTTTTCTTTGCCAAGTTGATGATGATGACGACGATAGCACCGCTTATTATTATATAATAGCCTATATGCAGGTCGAGGGTGGCTAATTTAAGCACCCAGTTCTAGGGCATATGTGCCTACACCTGACGTGTGTCACTGTAAGTGACCAATACAGTCCTGATAAATGATGCAACATGTTTCCCTCTGCTCTCAGTGAAGAGGCAGATGTGCCTATGAAGAGCTCCAGAAGACAAACCAAGCACCCTAAACATATATTTCTCTATACAGACTGAACAAAGAGCCAATGTAAATGCTGTGTGACTCCATCCCAGCTGAAACCCAGGCCACGTCCCCTTCTACTGAGAAGAGGACACACATTCAGAAATATGGGTATTTTTGCACAGCAATGTCATTGTTAGAACATGTGCAACATCAAGTTTCTACTCATGATAAGACATTTGAGAAACCATCACCTACTTCATCATAATGACCCACCTACAGAGAGCAGGTTTAAATGGCACAGATTAAAGTGTTAGCTGTCCTTTCTAGCTTGCCTACACTAGCAATCACACCATTATAATTTCTGCAGGGGGTAAAACAGCATTACCTCTGGAAAGGAAATGTAAAATTACTTCAGAAGCTATGATTTTAATTACAGTCAGTGGTATGGGGAAGAGGACAGAATAGGAAGTATAAATACAAAGGGAGTATAAATAGTGTTCCCTCTTAGGAAAGTACTATTTATCTTACTCTGGTTATAAAGTTGCTTTATTTTCCCAACTTCCTGCTTTGGAAAGCAGCCACAAAATTTAAAAAAATGTGGTTTTGTAATGCAAGGATGATTTTTTTTTTAATTTATAAAACTGGAGAATCCAAAGAAATTATTAATTTTAAAAGCAGGTTGGAGAAATATTTAGCTCATTCCAAATTCTTAAAAAAAAAAAAAAAAAAAA
>VXBL01008636.1:774442-821493 GCA_013400195.1 Aramus guarauna
AAAAAAAAAAGAAAGAAATCCTTTCCAAATAAAAAGAATTCAAAGTAATGGTGAATATTCAGAATAGTTCCTCTTTCTCATATATTCATTTTTGGCCAGTTTTGCCATTCTCACATTCATCAGCAGAGTTGTCACTGGGGTAAATAATACTGAAACTAATGTCTACTCATAATGTAAAGTGCTACTCATTTTCAGAAAGGATATCACAATTCCATAAATATCCATATAGAGAAAGAAGAAAAGAAAAAAACAGATTTTGAAATCAATTCCTTAAAGAAACTGTGATTAATGAATAAGTGTATGACACAGTTGCCTAACCGTGCGGCCCTGGTGTGACTGCAGGCACCGCAGGATAGCCCAGTGGGTGCCTGGCTTCCATGCCAGAAGCAAATCCCCCGTAAGCGCTGTGCTGTGTTTCCCAGCACTGGGTTGACATGTTTGGTACCTCAGAGCATCTCAAATGGCTCCAAATGCCTTTGTTTGAGAAACTGGACCTCTCGCATAGAGTCATCATTCCACATCCTTATTTATAAAAAACACTTCCTAACGTCTTCTTTGAAACCCAGTACTTTATTTGTACCTCGGGCCCGTTCAATGCACAGTATTCTATATGTTGCCATAGGGCAGGAAATAGCTGTGTCTCTGCTGCTAAATCAAAGGTCATTTGGCACCGATTGGCTTGGGTCCTCCTGAGAAGATTTGTCTTGGAGACAGCTAGTTGGAGCGGTCCAAAACAAAGCCAAAGAGGTGTTCACTGACCAGGGCGGATGGTCACAGGTCTTGCACTCAAACCCACTCCCTAACCTCTTTCCGTTAGCAGTGTATGCACACACACACCCCTACCTCTGGTATGCACGCACACACACACATGCACACACATACCCCAGACCCAAAGACTCCGAAACTTGCATGAAAATTCATGAAGTCCTGCTGTGGTACTGGGCTGTGATATCTCCATAACAAGGCTGCCATGACTGTGAAATTACAGAAGCTGTTTGATCCACGGAGCACTAAAATCAGATCGTTGTGTAGGAAAGGCTGTTTCCTCTCTGAAAGGCAGGGAAACATGTTGTGTTGGGTAGACACCCAGGAGGCTCCAGGAAAAAGAAAGAAGGAAATAATACCTTGTCCCACCTACCCCCATAGCCAGTGGAGAGGGACAAGCCTGCTGACAGGATGTCTAGCCCAGCCAGTCATCCATAGTTTAGGACGTACTGAACACACACCTGAAGGTGCCTGTCTCTCTCCGCTGACCACAGAGGGACCTTGATTGGTAACTGTAGACTAGAGACCAGACTTTTGGATGAATAAAATATACGAGAGAGTTTCCACACATGACTGTAAATTTGCATATTGATAAAATTGCCTACAACGCTTAGATCAGATGAGACAGAAAAGAACAAATCATCCCACAGATCTGGGCCTCTGTGGAGCTGCACCGGGTGCAGGTGCCGGGGCGCCGGCAGCAGCGGGGCCTGCAGGGGCCTCTGTGAGGAGAGGCCGGGGCTGCCCCGTGCCGGACACAGCCGGTTCCAGCCGGTTCTAACCCGCCCACCGCAGGGCACGGCTCAGCCCCCAGCCAAGGTGGGGGCACCTTGGGGAANAGGACCACCAAGGTCAGAGGAGGGGGAGGAGGTGCTCCAGGCACTGGAGCAGAGGTTCCTCTGCAGAAGTTCCCCCACACCCCCTGGAGAAGACCATGGTGGAACAGGTATTTCCCTGCACCACCCCAGAGCAGGCTGCTGAAAGGAACTGCAGCCCATGGGAAGGACCTGTGCTGGAGGAAGGGAAAAGTGTGAGGAGGAAGGAGAGGCAGAGAGGAGCTGTTATGGACTGACAGCAACCTCAGTTCCCCATCCACCTGCACCACTCCTGGAGGAGGAGGTAGAGGAGCTGGGAACGAAGGAGTTGAGCCTGGGAAGAAAAGAAGGAGGGGCGAGGTGTATGAGCTTTAGTCTTTGTTTCTCAACATCCTACTCTATTTTAACTGGCAATAAATCAAATTAATTTTCTCTGTGTAGAGTCTATTTTGCCTATAACAGTAACTGGTGAGTGATCTCCTTGTCCTTATCTCAGCCCGTGAGCTTTTTCATCCTATTGAGGACAGCACTGAGAGAGCGGCTGGGTGGGCGTCTGGCAGCCAGCCAAGGCCAGCCCACCACAGGAGGTTAAGGTGTTCATACCCGTCATAAAACATAACTAATTCAGAGTCCTCCAAACTCCCGCTGATCATCAGCAGAAAACAAATGTAAAAGCCGTTGCAAGAATATAAATGGAATCGGCATGTGCTGTGCTGGTTGTAAAGTGATGGGATACAGTGCCAGGATGTGGAGCAATCAAGAGTTGCACCAGTCTGGGACAAAACACTGACCCGAACCATTAAGTACTTCTTGTTTAACACTGAAAATTTCCTGTAGTTTTAGGAAGAGAACATCATAACCTACTTTCCTCAATATGCTGGAGCTCATCCTCATTTTCATTAGGCCCATTCACGATTGCAAGATAAATAGAAGCACCATAAATAGAACTGTATTGGCATAAACATAATTTCTGTACTTGGCACTTGACTTAGGTAAACAACCATGCACTTCCAGCAAGCCTTAAGGTTGGAGCCTCCTCATTTCACACTGTCAATGCAGTCTTTACAGTTAGGCGATGTAAATCTGAGGCAGGCTGAATTGACCTTTGGGGTTGTCTGCTTTCCTTCATTGATTACAGAAAGAGTTTCGTACAGCACCGTTCCTCACTTGTGCATCCCTGGTGCTCAGGGTGGGGAGGCAGGTCAGGATTTCGGCTGCAGCATGCCTTTGGGGGTGTTCAGACCTGGGGCCTCACAGGCCAGGCAGGTCCCCAGCATACCACTACCCTGCACGGCGATGAAGCAGGCTGGCTCTCAAGCTGTTGACATGGGCAGTGGTGATCCACAACACACCAGCTGACAGCAGGATTTCATCTCTGGGAGAGGCAGGTGCTCCTGCCCACTTTTTCCGGCTCCCACTGAATTCCCAGGGCAGCAGGAGCCAAGACTTGTACCTTGCACAGAAGTAAGACAGCAGTTGCAAGGCAGCAATTCCTCACTGCCAGGAATGACGGGAGACGGATTTCATCTTCACAGCCTGTCAGTAGCCATGGCATTGAGTTCTCCAGGATTTCCAGCCAGTTCTCTCAGTGATGTTAGTTTGAAGCTGTGGATGTTAACATAGAAGTAATTTACAAGGTGGCACCTCCAAAGTCAGCTTTCAAATGTTATGAGTTGTTGAAATTACAGAATGCACAAAGATTAATGAGTGTAATCCCATACAACTTTCCCTAGAAAAAGAAAAACCACAAGCAGTGTTTAAAGAATAATGAAGATGTAATTCAGTGTCTAAGAGTTTGGTTGTTTGTCATAACTACTACGCTTTAGCTGAATCCATGTGGACGTGCCTGGGACTGCTATTAAATTCAGTGTGTGTGTGTGTGTGTGTGTGTGAAGTCTGTTGAAGGTACAGGGGTGTCCTGTCCATATAGAATCACCTGCAGGACTGGGGACATGAACAAGACCTGACATTTATTTGCAAAGGAAACAATTATCTTACACTGAAAAACACACCCCCAAAGTTTAAGCAGTGCATTTGTGATTTTTACCTTGTTGTGTGACTCCAGTTTGTGAGTTAACTTCCACAGGGTTTGCAGACTCCTTCAATGGCAGTGCTGTTCCCAGTGAAGCATGCAGCGAGTAGTTAATCATTAATTCTTCATGGTTCATATTTGCTGTCTGCTTTACTGCATATAGTTTGATATAGTTCCTTCCAATAGACTTAATGCTGTCATTAGGAGTCACATGCTGGATCTTTATCTGAACTATTATCACAGTCCAGACATAGCATTACAACCTCCCCTTTGTAAGCCAAAGTTATGGAGTTCAGAAAGGCTTAAAACTTAATAAATACTATGGTTTTTATGGTAATGGAACAGCTGCAGTGGCAGACTGACACACATGCACCCCTTGACTGAGCCTGCCTAGTTGCTGTAAACAGGTGCACCTAGAGGCTAAAGCTCTTATTTTTTTTTTATCCATGACACTAATTTCATTGTCAAAGTTTAGCTTGACAATTGTGTGTGTGTTAGGATAATGTAAAGGAATTCAGACACATGTGGTGAACGAAATTCCTGGCTCTTGCAAAGGGGGTGAAATTTTAAATTGAAATTGCAGTTATCCTTGTACAGCTAAAACAGCCGGCCACTTACCAAAAAAAAAAAAAAAAAAATCTTTTGTTATTAGTGGAAATCATAAGCTCTATGGTGTGGGGAGACTGCCCTCAGAATAATAAAAATCACAACAAAATTGTGTGAATTGTGGTACACTGTTCATTCTAGGTATATTCTCAGAAGCTCTAAACTTTTATTTTAAAATCTCAGACATAGTCTAGGATCAGATTCATATGTGCGTTGGAAGAACTAGTTTCTCACTGTGTTAAAGTGCACGAGTGGGAAGGCAGAGGCATTTGAAAACTTCAGCTCGAGTGCCTCAGATCAGATCACTAGGTCTGTGGCTAACCTATTCAACCACACTAGACACACTTTCCGCCTCCTTGCTGTACATGAGTCTGCTTATTTCTTGGAAGACAATCTCTAAGATCAGGATCAAGAGTAAATAATTGCATTTGGTGTTCCCAGTTCTTAACACCTTCCATAGGGGATGCAGTGAATTTAGCTTACATTGGATGAGTCATCTCTCGCTCAAGCGTTTTCTTCCTTCCAGCCATTTTTGGAGAGTCTGCTTAACAAGATGTGAAGCCCCAAAAAGGCCATGTGAAATCTAAATAGGTTACTGTGGAACCACCAAAAAACTCTTTGCATCAGTACAACCTTCTATAGGCTAATAGACTCAGCTATGAAGCAAAAGGTATGAGCCTAGGTGGAGTCTTGTATTAATACAGCTAAAATGCTTCCCATAACCCAGCAAGATTATCCAGGGTGGCTTCCAGTATCTCTGCATGACACTGAACACTGCCATACACACATACCCTCACCCCGCGGCTTTTAAATGGGCAGGTTTCCCTTGCTTCAGGTAATAATGGAGTTTTCCTCATCCATGTGGAAAATCCCATGGAATATAATAGAGATGAAGCGGATAAAGATGTAGAGAAATGTTAATTTAGAATTAGATCCTTTCTGAAAGTCTGTAAGCCATCCAACAAAATTCAACACAGGATTACATCTCTGCTTTAAAAATTGATGAGTTGATTGAAAGGTGAATATTCTCTTTAAATTCCATAGGGTTTTCCTCTGAAGACTGGAAATTGTGTAGAAATAGAGTCATGTTCTTTTTAGAATTCATATTCTCTCAGTCAGACACTGAACCCAGTTTCCAAAGACAATTTCTGTCACCCCTCTTTTATAGAGTATTTCTTGGCTTTAAAATTGGCAGCTGTGACCTGAGCATTTATGGAGATGTCACAATCAGGCTTCCTCTGCTTGATATCTGGAAAAATCATTTTTACTTGACTTCAAGAAATTAAACTTTCCAGACAATTTCCCTATAGTGAGACGAGCTATGGACTTGTAATGTCTCAAAATTGATTTAGAGATATTTCTAAGAGAATGCTCTTAATAATCTTCAACCAGAGTAGTTTTGCATAAAGACCACTGGAGGGTGGCCAACTGGGTTTGAACTTCCTTGTGTTTAAGACCAAAAAGTTCCACACATTTTTCAGAAACTCGTCTATCAAACAGTGGTCTGCTGTCAGATTTGATAAAAGTTAGTTACCACATGTGCTCGGTATATGATCCAAAACAGGAAGCACAGCATCCGATGAAGTAGATGACAAAATGCCAGCAGCGGATATCTGGAATATGCGTTCCTCAAAAAGAAAAGATATTTTGCCATTGGGCAATGGTTCACAGAAATCAGCTGCAATTGTCTCCTTTCACTTGGTGCTCTGCAATTCAGATATTTGAATTGTTCTGAGAGCCTTCTCCACATCCCTTGAAATTACTGAAGAAAATGATAGTGATTAATCTCTTCTTCTGCCAGTTTGCCAGTGAATGAAGAACATAATTTCCCTTTAACACTTCTTCAGTATGCATTGCAGATTTATGAATTCAGTACAGACTGTAATTTAGGTTTATTTCAGACAAATTTTTAAAACATATATGCTTACTTATCAATCTTTAAATGTTTTAGCCTTCTCTGTAACCTCTATCTCACAAGCCAAGGTTGCAATTTTTGTGGTGTCTTCTGAGATTGGCAAGGCTCAGCAGTTTTCAATGTTTCTCTGATGTCTTAAGTGGATGTCTCGGTCCCTTTCTCTCTCCCTTTTAGGGACTAACATTTTGATTAACATCACACAGGTGTGCTCTGGAAACACTTGGCCCTCGTGTGACTTTCTTTCATCAATGTTGTAAAAGTTTCGTCTGGTATTTTCTATTCCTGGTCCCGACAAAATAATCTACATTAATACATTAATAGGTATACATTTTACATAATTGTTGTTTGTATGTAATTACTGCCGAGATATAATAGGAATGAAAGTCCCAAACATTCAAATGTAAAGGAAAGCGAGGGCCCCAACTGTGGTTTTTATAGATGCCAAGAGCAAGCTTGGGCTGTTTGCAGAGAGCAGGGTCTACACACACCTGGACTGGCCAGCATACATCTATTTATAGTGCTTACCATTCTCTGTTTGTTTGTTTGCTTGTTTGTTTTTAATGTAGAGAGCCTAAATTTAACCACATTCAGTTCCTTCTTGTATGTTACCAATGTTTTTCTCTTCAATATTCTCTTGTCTCAATTTTGCGTTTCACTAAGAATCAATTGGGGTTTTTTTCTGTTATTTCCAGTACTTCACTTATTTCGTTCCACTTTTCCCTGCTTCTTTTACAACCCTTCTGCAGATCTTTTGTGTCCAAGCCTGTTAAGTATACAGACAGCTATGACAATATAGCACTAACAAGAATATAATATGTAAATAAGTCTGCTTCCCAGAAATAACTGTATTTCTTTTGGCTGTTCTATAGCATGACAAATCTAGTTCTGCTGGTGCCACCTAAAGTGAAGGGTTGCTATATTTGCTTTCACTGAAGCCAATATAAACCAGAACTAAATTAGAACCGTTAGCCACACTAATGAAATTGGCAACACTCGCCGACAGTAGCAAAGGGAAAGGCAAGTGCAATATAGGATGATGCACATGCACCCAGCTCCTTTACAGATCAAGATGTGACTCACAAATTCTGGAGTCACCAAAGTGGCAGTAATATAGCCTGGTCAAGGGAAAAACAAACTCCTCACCCAAGGAGAGGTCACATTTCACATTAAGGTTTAGTTTTGAAGCAGGCTTTTACAATTATTTTTTTTTTCTCAGTTCCTGTGGGAAGACTATCTGGCTGCAAGATAAAGAAAAGAATAATGAGAAAATTCAAAGTCGTTAACCAGAACTACCAGAAAAGTTCCTGTCAGTCTCCAGACCCTGGGTTTTCATCCCTATTTTCATCCCTAAGTCAAGCAGACTCTGCTCAGAGGTTCAGCTACCAGCTCTAAATGATTACCCCAGAAACAGGGAGTATTTGAAATAAATGGAACAGCTGTCTGTATTGCCTCAGCTATAAAAGAGACTGGATTTCCGTAAAGAAACACAAATAATGAAGTATTTTCTCGGGCCATGGTAGGAGGCAATTGGGAGCTTTTCCCTTTCAGCCTGCTGGTTCCCCCTGGAGCTTAGAGACCACCTGTTCCAAGGAGCTTCTGGGGCTGAATAGCTGGAAGGTGGATTTCCTTCTGAAACAAAACCAAAAGGCATGGAGGATGCCAGCACTCCAGAGTAGGGGAAGGCTCGCTATTGTTGCTTCAATTGTTTGGGGTTGTTTTTTTTTTTTTTTTCTTCAAATAGAAGGGTGATTTCAGCCAAATATTATGTGCTTGCTTAGGGCGTGTCATTTTTTTTAGTGATTTGTCCTCACGCTTGCTTTTTTTTGTATCTATTTTAAAAAAGGTCAGTGGCATATTTTTTGTTCTACCAGACAAGGAGTAAGGAACAAACCTGGAGAAGGGTTTTCCCCTGACTCTTATTTACACTGATCTGTTCTGAGTCATCTGATTCATGTGACAATCCCTAGGCCAGTGCAAACACCTGTTTTCTGGGGCACAAAATATTACCATATATCAGTTAGTTTTGCAGCCTGACACAGATTTACATTTTCTCATTATTTTAAATGAAATTAAACCTTCACATTTATAAGAAGAAATGTTTGGGTTATTTCTGGGCTGGGAGGAAGGAATAAAGAAGCAAAGTTTCTATTCCCTTTGCTTCACTTCCAGCTTTCTGCTGACTGCTGGGACAGAGCTAGCACGATACAGCACAGCCTCTGCTGTAAATATAACAAGCGACAAACCGTGACCCCCTCTGCTCTCATCCTCACCGAGTAAGGTGCAACTCAGGGTACAATTGACATCCAGAGATGCAACTCCAGGAGACAGAGTGACTCCAATGATATTTGTGTCTAAGTGGTTTATGCAGTTCATTACGAATTTCCAAGGGAGAAATTCCACATTCTGGATGAGGAAGAAAAGATGGCTATATTGTTTTAACAAAAATAACTTTTGGTTTTCCATTAAAAAAAAAAAAACAAACAAACAACAACAACCCTCTTTCAAAACATGCAAGACTGTTTCATTAAAAAATAAAACTCATTTTTAAAGCATATTAAAAGCGTTAACGTAGTGCCTGCTGCCAGAAGAGCCCCACTGCAGCGCTGTTGAAGGAAGGAGGACAGCATCGTTATTTATGAGCGTCTGCACTCTCTCAGCCTTTCATGAAACCCTAATTTTATCTGGCAGCTCTTAAGAATCTCTGAGAAACTGGGTCCTTTGTTACCACTGCATCCATCTAACTTCTGCACCTAAAAAGACATGCACGTTTTTTCATAAATAAAGAAAAGAAGTCCAAACTTTCTGACATTAATGTCACACTACTGTTTTAGGCCTTAAACCTTCAAGCTCCTCTCTCTGGGCAAGCACTGACAAGCACCCCTTTTTACTCAACTTCCAACTCCAGCTTTTACAATAATTTTGCTGAGAACAGGATCAGGCCTCAGTCATCTGTTTTCATTGGGGGAAAAGCAAGACAAAACAAAACAAACAAAACCCCTTTATTACTCTTTGACAGGAGCAGAGTTAAGCCCGAGGGGGTTATTTTTCTCCCATTAACTTTTTCTAACCTCATCCCTCCCTCATTTTCTTTCTCAGATTTACTCCCAAACAGTTCCTGCATACGTGTGCATGTGCCTCTGTGTCTGTATGTGTGTGTACGTGCATATTTATCCTTGTAATGAAAAGCAATCTATCTGTTCAGATAATTTGCTGTTGTTTGCAACACGATACAGCTAGTCTTTTTGACTTCAGTCTGAATAAACAGCCTGATCCCGTAAAATAGGCCTTTTCTCTCCCGAGAGCTTGTTCCAAGATTGCGGAACCCAGGCTAGCAAAGAACATCTGCAACAGTTAGTGGAAACCCTAAGAATTCTTGTGAATAAATAGATTGGAAACTAAGTTGGAAATTTCTCAGTGAGATATAAATTTTAAAAAATGAAATCCAGTTGAAGTACCCAGTTTCCCTGGGAGAATACAAGTCTAGCCAACCCAAGTCTAAATACATGTGGTAGTGATCACTGTGTGCTGTTTCCAGTTTATCATCAAAAACAATCATAGCAAAATTATTGTCATTCAAATTTAGCTTCTAATAAAGAAATGTTACACTTTTTATCACAAGTTTGATTGCAAACCTCCTTTATAATGAAGATGTTAGAAAAAGATGAAACAATGCATTTTTAAAAACTTCCTCCATGCTTTTGTCCCATTTGCCAGATTTAACCCAAATCCTAGATGAAGATTAAATGCATCAGTAAAAGCCACCAATGATGAACAATACAGATCAGGTAGATTTAAGGGCTGTAATTCAAGTTTTACATCGGTCTGCTCTTCAAAATATTCAGGGTGGTAATTCTTTGCAGATCAGACTCAATGAAAAACCTCTTTTCAAAGGCTGACATCTCCTAACTATTTAGACTTTCACTTTTATACTTTCTCTTTCCTTAGACGTGCCTTCTTCATTTCAGTTGCATGCTCACTCTCCCAGTTATTAAGTTAACACAGTCCCCTAGAGACTGTCCTCAAGTTTTTTTGATGCTTACCACTGGCAGAGTGTTATAAAGCAAAACATTTGGGTTATATAGATTATAAGCTAATAGACAGAAGTTACCAGCTTCGTGGGAAATACTTCACTCTTATAAAAAAAAAAAGGCAATATTGTTTGGCTTGATTTAGTATAGCTTTGGTACGTAGAATAAATCATTTGCAGCTGGCTTACCCATGCACATGCTCTGGGGGTGAGGAACACATGCGTGTTATCAATTCATTATTTGTGCTGCAGTTCATTACCACTTATGTGCTGGACAGCGACATCACTGTCTACCCTACATCTGAGGGTATAACGTTAATGGCAATAGATATCAAGCTGTTGGGAAGAAAGTAAAAACTAGACTGTGGTTGGATTAACATTTGATTGCCTAAACAGTACAGCTTTGAAAGCATGGGAAAATTTGCCTAGTGAGCAAGCTGGATTTTTTTAAAAAACATAAAGCTTGCCAAGCTCCCAAACCTAAGGGGAAAAAAAGAGCTTGTGGAGAACTTTAATTAAAGTAAATGGAGAAATCTCCCCTCCTTCTCCTGAAAAGAACTTAAATATGCTATTTTAACTCTATGCTCATACTGTCTCTTTTTCTCTACTCAAAAAAAAAAGATTAAGTGAGAAATTTTCACAAGTGTTTTCTAGTCTTCCAGTCCCTATTTCCCCTTTTTTGCCTATTATGGTGAAGAGGAGAAAGCCTGTTTAACTGAATACTGGCTGAAATTGTTCCACAAGACCCAGTGTTTCTCATAAATATGCACATGTACCAAGTGTTTACTCAGTTTAGTCTACTTTGGAGGCACTATGAAGTTTGCTCCCACTCTTTGCTGTATGGATACAGACTACTGAAGTGACTGTACTAAGGATGCCCTCTACTGAGAAAAAAAGGATAGAAATCTAAATATGAGAGCTACAGAGAATCTTCATTAGCTAGTACAAGTAGTAAAAGACTGATTGTTTTCAGGAGTAGAGAACATTGAGCTTTATTTCATTTTTCAATTTGAGAGCAATTCTGATAAGGGTGTGGACAGACTTGCGGACAAGTTATGGCTATACTAGTACATTGAACTGGGCCAGGGAATGTTCCCAAACAATTTGTCTTGATCATCTGCACTGTTCAAATGCTAGAAGAGTCTCCACACAACTTTGTCTGACATCAGTTAGCAGCTTCCCAAACAATTTGTTGGCATGACTTGGCAGTTGGCACAGGCCAATGTCCATCTTGAGTAGTGTGGAGCTGGCCACCTTGTTTTGGGTGGCCAAGGCAATTTAATACTATAATACACATTGCTCTATACAAGCTGGCATCATGTCAGAAAATGATCCTAGGTAGATTTGACTTATCACTATAGGTGTAGCCTTAGAAAATAGGGATACAGGGAGCCTGATAGGATCATCTGCTTCTTGCGGTGGGGTAGATCATGCATGACAAATGCTCACTGCTCCTGATAGATATTTGTCCATCCAGTTCTCAAAAACCTCCAGGGACAGAGATCCCATAATCTCCATTGGCTGCTCACCTAATTGATAACCATACTTGTTTTTCTTCAAATCTAACCTAAATACACCCTACAGCAATGCTAGGCAGCTATTATTTTCCTAACCCAGTGGACTAATGAAAGAATATGTTTCTTTCCTCTATGCAGCTACCATTTAATTATTTGGGATGGCAATATATGGTTTCAGTCTTTTCTTGTTAAGATTAAAAATACTCAATTATTTGAAAGTTTCTTGTTGGTCATGGTTTGCAGATGTCTAATATCACACATATATATGAGGTATTAAGTCAACACATTGACAAGTAACAGAGCATAAGAAAATTCCGTCAGTAAACTGACTCCCTCTCTATTGTCAAAGACATGCACAGATCCTGAGGTTGTCATCTCATCCAAAACCGGCTAACGGTGATATGATGAGTATGTTCTGAAGATACCTATTTCTTTCCACTGACAACAGAATTGGTCCAGGTTTGCTAACTCCTACTGAAATGTCTTACAGAGAAGTGCTAAAACAAGAGCTGGAGAAGGAAGAGTGATCTATTATGATTGTTTGCGAACAATTACTAAAATGTCTATCAGCAAATCCTGAATCCTTGAAAACTGCAACACCTGTGCCATGTTCCTGTGACAGCTACCACAGGCCCAAACAGAGCCTGATATCTTCCTGACAATATTAATAATTTTGTTCTTGCTCATATGATTTCATGATCAAGAGTTCTAGTGCAGTCAGCTAGACAGCTAAGCTGCAGCAATTTATGGGAAAGCAGTGAATACTCCGCATGCTGGGTGAGTGGATCTGATGACCACAATATTTGTGTTCAGAGGAGTCTCCTCAGGGAAAAACAAGTGTTCTGTCTGAACATGATCTTCATGGTCTTTTGACTCCTATGCACCAGGTGACATACCCAATGTAAGGCACTACCAACCATTTATGAATGCACCCTCAAAAGTGACAGGCTTAATTGAGCTCATTCTTAGAGGGGTATCCAAAATACATCCTCTGACATTTTATCATCCTCTTAGCTATGAATACGAGACAGATATAACTAGTCTTGGACATTGTAAGAGCTCGCTTCCTGGAGCCTGAATATCTTCTGCAGTAATAAAAACATTTGTAATGGAAAGCAAAGCATTTGTTTTTTTCCCATAATGAATGCAATACTGGGAAAATTCTTTTTCAAATTATGTTACTCACATGTATTATTTACCAAGTTTTCTCCACCCTATCAAAAGGAAGGCCTGTTTTATTCCCAATTTCTGCATCAAAAGAAGTGGCCTACTCCTTCCTTTAATGTAGGGGGAGAGAGCTCACCAGCGTTTTTTTTCACTGACACAATCTGGGCACTTTCCTGAGTCCCCTCCCTTTTCAAGAGTCTTTGAGGTTTTTCTATGTCTTTTGATCCCAGAAAAGATGGAGACAGACAGGGAAATGCTTCCCATCACTTGATGGACTAGCCATTGTTATCTGAACTCCTTTGAAGCTGGGAACCTGAAGCTCTTATCTGTGCCATTGTTTCACCTTTCCTGTTAAGTTCTGAAGCCTTTCCTTTTACAGTTTCCTTTGACTTGGCTGAGCATTCAGACAGGCACCAGTAGGAGAGAAAGCAGAACCACACAGAGCCCCTGAAAGATTGCATAGATAGTTTCCCAGCATTGCCACAGAGGCAATTTGCAGGGCATGGAGGAGAAGTGGTTTTTTTACATGTTTCAAGAGAGTCTGCCCAAAATATCACAAGAAAATGATTTCTTGGTGACTATGGCAAATCACACAGGGTGCATGTTGGACAGCATTCCCTGGTTTCACCCTCTTTTGAATGGAATGTGCGCCTGGAAGCTGCAACGCAATGGTGTGAGACTGCAGGTCCCCAGAGTCTGAGACATCCTCCCACTAGGGTCTCTGGTGTCAAGGAGCCCTTAGATAAAGTTCAGGCATCTGGAATTCGTTCTGTGGAAGGATATTCTGCAATCTAAAAGCTCTATGTCCAAAAACTGAAATGAAACTAATGCTGTGTTCTGACTTCAATGGTGTGGATTTTTCTGTATTTGCATTCAGACCATCTGACACACAGAAATATTTAGAGTTGCTTGAATAGTTGGTTACCTGGTGAAACAGAAAGGAAGCATCAAGATTTAAGTAGGTATCTTGCACAAATGAGTCTCAAATTATCTAATGAAGTGCCTAAGTTAGGAGACCAGTGTCCCTTGCATTCCCCTATAGTCAATGGAGAAAAAGAGAGAGGGAGTCTCCAAAATACTGCCTAGAAAACATCTCTCTCTAAAGTACTATTTTGCTGTAATGATAATTAAAAAAATACAGGTAGGACAATATTTGCAGGCAGAGGTAATATCTGTTATTTGATCAATCTGTTATTTGATCAATTTCTGAGGAATTAGACAAGCCTTCAGGCTGGAAAGTAAAGCAACAAAAGCTTTGACATCTAGAATTGGAATTTAATAGTATATCCTTTGTTAACAATTTTGGTATGCAAAGGAGGGAATTATCAAAATGAATTGTACTGAAAAAGGAAGGTGTCCTTAAGAAAATCTAGTATCAGATAAGTAAGAGAAGGGTTGGTCTTAATTTCTGGGGCTTTTTTTTATTTTGTCTCAATATCTTTCAATTTTGTCTCAATGGCTTCACATAATAATTAAAAAAAGGGGGCTCCTTACTATATTGTAGTACTAGTATTTTTCTAGTGAAAGCTGCAATCTCAGCTTTTTCTCGGTAGGACTGGAACATACGCAGAGAAATAACAGTCTTCTCAGAAAAGAACCGGATGAATATTCACATTTTTGTTCAGTAGAATAACAAAAAAGAACAAAGAATGGGAAAATGAGAATAGTTCCAAAAGAACCAAATAATTGAGACATTTTTGCAAAATAAACTAAGCTTTTGAAAGAAGATTTTTGGATCAATATGAAATACTTCAATTCCCAATTAAAGATATTATTTAATTTGTAGTTTAGATACCTTCCCATCCATTTTTCAACTTTTTAATCTTTTTCTTGGTGTTTAGTTAATTTAGGTCACCACTTTAAATGAAAATATCACTTCAAAATGAAAAGTAAAAAAGTTTAATTCTAAATAAGTCAAAAAATCCATAGGCAGTCCCCTGATAGGCTGACAGACTTATACCACAGTTTACAAGGAACTAATATTGTGTGATTGTTTATCTTCTTTTCAGTTTTTCTGTTTTAGCCTCTCATGTCAACAGTCTTTTGCTATCTCTGTGAGATAGAAATGGACTTATACTCTATGTTTCTAGAAAACCTTGCATTAAAAAATCATGTAGTATGTGCAGACCTCTTTGAAATTATACCTATGCGTATGACTTGTTAGAAGTCTTTCAATTGAACTTTTTTGGATGGAGACAGGTAATTAATCAAAAGTGAAATATTTCTCAGAAAAGATATGAGGCTGACAAAGTTGTGAAAAAGCACATGTGGGTTTCAGAATATGCTCATTCTGAAAGTTTCCATCCAAAAGCTGACTGTTTGTCCCTGTCCTTTTGCTTGCCTTGCTGATAGGCGACCAAGTGGATTGCTGGGGAGTTGAAGGCTACCAGCCCTTCATCTGCTCATATGGTAGATAAATAAACACTGCTGCTAAATGTTATTCCCAAAGAGTGGTGCTTATGCCTAGTGCCACATGATACAAATGCTGCAAGTAATGTATATCCATGCTGTTCAGAGTTAGCCCCTCTGGAGAAGACCATGTCGTCTTGTTATACGTCCCTAAGTTACTTCTGAGCCCCTTGAGTTTGCCTAAGTCCCTAAAATACAACATGCTAAACACATGCTGCCCAATAAACCCAGAAAATCCCTGGCCCTCAAGAGAAAAGCTAGGATTGGAATGGAGTGCATTGTTTTGCAAAACTGCCCAAATGCCAGAAGGACATTCATTGCTTAGACAAGGAAGATGGCAACACAACACAAGCACATTAAATGACCTTTCTTGAGGGTAGTATTTGCAGCAGAACATCTGTAGATCATGAAAGCAAGTGGAATATCATTAATTTTAAGCTGGACAGATGCACGGGCTAATATGAAGTCAGAGACAATAACTCTAACACTGTAAGAAAAGTCCAAGCTGAAGAAATAAAACAGATAAAACTTTCAAAGGTGAATTTATACCCATAAGGAGAATTTAAACCGTGGATGTGAATAATAATACATTTGGAAAGCAACACCATTCATTACATTCTGAGAGGAAGTTCCCACCTGTTCGGTGTTAAAGTAAAAATCCCAACAGCATATGATCAAACCTGAGTTTCAAGACTAGGCATTGTGAAGTTCCCTTTGTGCAAAATCAGAGGAAGACTGATTTGTCTACAAATCATACAGTAAGTAAAGGAGACAAAAAAGAGCCACTGCAGAGAGAAAGGATAGACATACTCACTCGTATAGATACAGAACAATCAATAAATGTAGAAAAAGACAATATGGTCTCTGCAAAGTAAATTTTTTGAGCAATATCATTGACATCAAATATTTTTCTACCCTTGGAGATATAACAGCATGTTTGTCTATATTAAATGTTATCTTTTGGAAAAATAAGCCACCATCTGTCTTATATTTGGTAACAAGTTTTTTTCAATGAAAATAAAGTAAATGTTTTGATGGTAAGGAGACTACTAAGGTCTATGTAAATAGCATTTTTTCCATAAGGAAAGATAATTGAGGACCACAACCAGTGAAACTGGGCAGTTCTGGAAAGAGACGGAGATACTCTGTTAAATGAAATTAACATTTCATAATAAACAAAATAGAAATTCCATCAAATAAGAATAACATTTTGTGGAAAGGAAATGGACTGCAGTAAGGTCAGGATCATCATGGTCTTCATGAGTGAACAGAGGAGGAACAGATGTAATGTGGCCATTACAATGCAAAGTTGGGGATGAGATACAAATAAAAGATTATTGAAAAGGAACAAATTTACTCCAGGAGCCTCAATCCTTACTTGTCCACAGGTGCCTCCACAGGGTGTGATTAGTACTGTTCTCAGGCAGCAGGACAGACAAAAGTGCAAATCAGTGTTTTTTGCATGTCCCACCAAAAACTAGGCACTCAAAAAGACAAATAATTTTGTTTACGGTCTTATAAAAATGTACATGACTTTATCTGATAAGGCCACAGGTAACTGAAATTGCCATAGAAGTTAAAAGGGACCCATAAAAAATTCCTGAGAATTCAGACAGAATTTTTTTTCAGTTATGCATTTATGATTTGGAAAATGAGTACCTTAAAAGTGTTAATGGCACAACTTAGGTTACTGAACAAAACTGCACTAGACGGGATTTTGCAGTTGGAGCACGTACCTATCAATCAGATAATGAGAAAAACAGAAGAAAGAAAATCTTTTCCTAATCTCCAATAAAAGCAGTTAGAAGCAAGCCCTGCCAAAAGACATTGGCTATGTCTCTACCGCTAGACAAAAAAAAAAGAACACGAACTGACCCCTTGTTTTTAAACCAGATGGCAAGGACGTGCTTCCGCCCATGGTGCTCACCATGTGTCCTGTCAAATAGCATGGCCACCATGTAGCTGCTGGCCTTGATCTTCTCTGCCCACAGTGGTAGTCCTGTAGCCCTGAGTCATGATGACTATTTTGAGTGCTTTTTGCAGATTGAGGTGTCTGAAGACTGAGGGCATTCTCACCATCATCAAAGTTTTTACAGGATGAATTCAAGGATATGTGATGCATGCCCTGGGATGTGGTAGGAGGACATGTGGGTGTTTCTTTGTGTGGAAAACCAGGTGGAATAATATGGGATGACTTTAGAGAGCAGAGGGTGCCAAAGATTGTACAGCCTTATCTGTAACACCTTTCAGAAACAAGCTCTGGAGTGAACTATAACCCAACCACACAGGAGGATTGACTTTGGTAGAGCTAGCAGTGGATGTTGTTTACCTGTCCCCCTGCAGCCCATGGAGGTTGATGGTGGAGCAGATATCCACCTACAGCCTATGGAGGGCCCTATGCCGGAGCAGGTGGATACAACTGAAGGGAAGCCCGAGCTGCAGCAGGCTCCTGGTAGGACCTGTGGGCCCGTGGAGAGAGGACTCCACACCAGAGCAGGTTTGCTGGCAGGACTTGTGACCCTGTGGGGGACCCATGCTGGAGCAGTCTGCTCCTGAAGGTCTGCACCCCATGGAAGGGACCCATGCTGGAGCAGTTTGTGAAGAACTGCAGCCCAGGGGAAGAACTCACGTGGGAGAAATTGGTGGAGGACTGTCTCCTGTGGGAGGGACCCCACGTTGAAGCAGGGGAAGAGTGTGAGGAGTCCTCTCCCTGAGGAGGAAGGAGCGGCAGAGACAACATGTGATGAACTGACCACAACCCCCATTCCCCGTCCCTCTGTGCCTCTGCGAAGAGGAGGTAGAGAAATTGGGAGTGAAGTTGTGCCTGGGAAGAAGAGAGGGGTGGGGGGGAAGGTGTTTTAAGATTTAGGCTTTATTTCCCCATTATCCTACACTGATTTGATTGGTAATAAATTAAATTCATTTTTTCCAAGTTGAGTCTGGTTTTGCTTGTGACAGTAATTGGTGAGTGATCTCTCCCTGGCCTTATCTCGACCCATGAGCCTTTTGTTATATTTTCTCTCCCCTGTCCAGCTGAGGAGGGCAGTGATAGAGTGGCTTTGGTGGGCACCTGGCCTCCAGTCAGGGTCAAACCACCGCATTACATCAACTTCAGTAAGGCTTTTATACTGTGTCCCACAACATTCTCGTACTTGACCAGTTGTCAATACTGGGGCCAATACTGTTCCATCTCTTCATTAATAACCTGATATTGGGACAGAGTGCATCCTAAAAAGTTCATAGATAAAAACAGACAAAACAAAACAAAATTGGGTGAGTGCCTGACACACCAGATGGGTGTGCTGCCTTTCAGATGTATCTTGACAGGTCAAAGAACTGCTCAGAAAAGAATCTCATGAAGTTCAATAAAGGGAAATGCAAAGTCCTACATCTGATGAGGAATAATCCCAGGCAACATTATACACTGAAGACCAACTGGCTGGAAAGCAGCTTTACTGAAAGCCTCAGGGTCCTCATATGCACCAAACTGACCATAAGCCAGCAATGTGTTCTTGCAGCAAAGAAGACAGACCTCTTCCAGGACTGAATTACAAAGAGCATTGCCATCGGGTCAAGGGAGGTGATCCTTCCTCCCTGCTTGGCACTGATAAGGTTGCATCTGCAGTACTGTGTCCAGTTCTGGGCTCCCCAGTACAAGACATGGATGTGCTTGAGTGAGTCCAGCAAAGGGCCATGAAGATGATTAAGGGATAGGAGAATCTTTCATATAAATACTGTCTGAGAGAGCTGGGACTGTTCAGCCCAGAGAAGGGAAAGCTCGTGTGGGAGGGAGGGAAGGGCAGATCTTGTCCATGTGATATACTTTGATATATTGATGAGGAAGAGGCAGCCAGACTCTTCTCAGTAGTGCCCAGTGATAGGACAAGTGGCAATGAGCACAGGTTAAAACACCTGAACTTCCATCTGAAAAGAAAAAACTTTTTTACTGTGAATCTGGCCAAACACTGGAACAGGTGGTCCAGAGAGGCTGTAGACTTTCCTTGGAGGTATTCAAAACCTGACTTGACATTGTCATGGTCAACCTGCTCTAAGTGACCCTGCCTGAGCATGCAGGGGTTGACTAGATGATCTCAAGAGATCCCTTCCACCCTAAACCACTCTATGATTTTGTGACACATTGAAATGACCCAAAACCAGACAGGGATTGAGCAAGCAGTTAAGCTGTGTGGGCAATCTGGTTCAATAGGGGCTTCAGTGCCTTCTTTTTGTTAGCACTGTAGATGAAACCATTTTACAAATAGCCTTTCTCCAGAATCCAGAAAGGAGGGACATGAATGCCAGTGAGCTAAGTGCCCAGTAAAGTATGTAACAGCAGCAGCTCCAAGTTCAGACACCTGTGCCCTCAGACATGACGTAACTTGAACTAATGCAATTACAACTGCATTGAACTGATGGGAAGACCATGCCAGAGCACATCAAACCACATCCAAATAGCAGATGGATATTTGTTGTAAGGTTTCTTGATCATGCCATGGGACCTGCTGGAGCTCACAGCAGCTTCATCACTGCTTGGGTAGGTTTCCCTTGCAGAACCTGGCTGTGGTAGAGGCAACCTTCTTTGTGATTTTGGCTGCTACTTTCCTTTCTACCATGAGGGTGATATGAGGATAAAGCCATGCTAGACAACGAGATGTGTGCTGCAGACACATTCACTAACCCCTCCACATTCAGAAATCAAGTCCATGAGCAAGTTAATCTATAAGTCCTCCCTTTTACTCCATTTATCCACTGATCTTCCATCTGGATTTCCCAATAAAGAATGATGGAGATCTATTAACCTATTTGGTTTGTGCTTCCTATCCAGCCAACGAATGTGTGCAAACTCCAAAATCAGACACACCACAGGCTGCCTCTTGTTCTAGAGGGGACACAGAAAGGGAACCTAGGTCATTGATAAGTTTGTTGAACTCTCAGTGATAACTCCTAGCCATTGTTATTTCTGTTTCACTAGGTATAACAACTGCGAGGGAGCAGGGATGTAGGAAACACATTTGTAACACAGTAGATTCATCATTTCCACTACTGGTGGAACAGCTTGCGAATCATTTTCACTCAGGAGTGACCAATTCACTTTCAAAGAACTTAAATTGTCAATTATTCTCCAGCTAGTGACTCTGAATTTTATTGACATGGCTGTACACGGTGCCGCCTAAACACGAGCTATCCTTTGGCTAAATACCCAGTTAAAGCTTTCATATTTGCTGATTTTATTTTTTTTTAATGGGAGTAGAATTGGGAGCTCTCAGACTTCTTCTTGTGACCAAAGATCCACAAGTACTTTTTTTTTCTTTTTTTTTTTAGATCACAAAGTTTTCAATGCTCTTAGAAGACAAACAGAAATATCTTCATGAAAATACTAGGTAATACCTGCTATTTTGCCAGTCAAGGACTCACCCTGTGAAGCTACTACACAGAGAAGTTGAAAACACTTTTGAGAGGTAGGCTCTAACTGTATTCATCCATGCTGTTTGAAAGCAGAAGATGATTCTGAAATTTCAAAGAGGCTGGGGAAAAAAAAAGTCAGAATAATCATTCTCACCTATTTTTTCATATTTTTCTTTTCAAAATTAAGTAATGGGAATTACAGCTACTACAACTTTTAAGGAAGTTTTCTGGAAATATATATGCAGTTAGGTTGGATGAAACAGACCTTAGTAGCAAAGAAGAAAATGGATTTAAGCCTCCAAACTCTAGAGAAGCATATTCATGAAGAGTTCACTGAATTGCACAGTCTAAACCCATCACCATCAGAGTTAATTAATGTTACTACTGTTTATTTCGGTTATCATAGCACAGGACAGCAAATGCTCTATGCATTCTAGGGAGCAAGCACAAGCAGGCAGTTGTTAACCAGTGTTATTGTGTCTAAATATGAGCCGAAGATAAACAAATGTGTTAGAAATTTCCATGTTCGAGCTGCTAGTGTAGACTTTAGTATCGAGTGTAATAACCAATCTGTAACAGGAGAAACCACGGGCATGTATATTTTTGGAGCTATAGGAATGTTTTGAATTCGGCCTGACTGGACTATATCAAAAATACTCTCAGAAAGGATGTCATTCAAGTTATTTATGAACTCATGGTGTTAATGATTTACTTTAGTCAAGCAGGTGAGATGTTGTATTTCAGGGTATAACAAATGAAATATTTAGTTTATGACACATTATGTTCTCTTTTCAGCAAAGTTGTCTGACTATAAGAAATAATTACTTCTGGTTTTCAGAATTACATCTGTGAGGCTGATTTGGGGGGGAAGAAAGAAAATGAGAAAGAATGTTGAGTAAAAAAATCTGTGAGCATCTGTAATATAATTTAATGTAGAAATATTATTTATCAAGCCTCTGATCAGGAAATTACATTTTGCACCTACTAACCAAAGTGAAAAAAAGGCAAAGGGAAGAGCCAGAGATTTTACTGCTTGGTATGAATAAATCAGGATATAGTCTTGTGTAAATACTTTGAACGAGGAATTCTGGAGGATCAGTTGTAGTTTTTGGTATTAAACAATAAAAAAGTTTTATTGTAGGTTTGTCTTTCTCAATTTAATTCATTTTCAGAAAGTGCCTCAAAACTCGGTGCAGTGCAAGAGTATCTGGTGAATGCAGTAATCAGAGAATCAGCCTTTTCTCACTGGTTGAGTTTTAAAGAATTTTTCAAACCAAATGTACCTCCCAGGTAGCATTTTCTATTTCTCTGCTCACACTTCAGAGACATCAAAGCACTTAACTCTGGGGTAGGGGTTCAAAGTACTGCTTTGGTAGGCTAGAAAGTACTTTTTCAGCTTTTTCTGACATATATTAAATAAGAAAAGTAGCCATGCAGTACAGGAGGAACATAAAGTGTTATGATAAAGAACAGTGAAGTATATAGTACTGTATTTTAAAATAAAATTTTATGCAAGAAACATTGTTGTCACTGGACAATAAAGAAGCTTGCAAAACCATTAATACGAATTAATGCTGAAACACATGCATATAACATATTCTTAGTACAGGCTCAGAAACCACCTTCAGCAACAGCTCAGTTTCTTATACAACAGGAGTACAAGGGAAGCAGCCGCTTTGTACTTGGGCCATAGCTGCAAATGCACGAACAGGTCAAACAAAACATAAAAACTATTTGCAGAAACTTATGGAACTTGACGAAGAACCTTATAATTTAGTCCCACTTGTTTTAGAAGAGAAGGTGTATTTCCTGACTCAAGAAAGATGGAAGTTGAAGAAAACATAATCCAATTTTCTTCCCAGTATGTGGCCGCTCAACTTTCTCTGAGAAGTCTCAGTCAAGAAAATCTTGATAACTCTCCAAGAAACTCATTTACTACATATTTAACTTCTGAACAAGATGACGGGATGATTGGAACTGTAGGAGTGGACGGACCACCATCTGTGTCATGACAGGGGCACAGCCACCCTCACTGTGTCAGATGACAGGGTTTGCCCTAAAACGTGCCTTGAGACATGGTGGGAAAATCCGTGGCAGGTAGCTGATCTATTCCACAGTATTTCCTGGGGAGAAGGACGCTGTAGGGCCACACAGCCCCCAAGGACTGGATGACACGTGGCAGGGGGTGGCAGAGGAGCTAATGGAGTCCTGAAGGACCTGAGCCTTCCTCATCCTCACCCCAGACACAGTAGCATCAGGAATAGTGGTTATTAATTCATGAGAGAGAGGCCAATGTAGCAAGTGTATTCATCTGTTCACAGGAGAGGAAAAACTGGGATAAAAAGACCTTTGGTACTATCTAGTACAGATATTTTTTTGACTTTCTGCTTTTTGCCATTATTTTCCCTTTGATGTTATATACATATACATACATTTGTTGATGTCCAAAATGTGCAGCGCATGCACTATGTCCTTAACACATAAAGTCATTGCCAAGGAATGTTGTGGCTGTCAATTGAATTTGGCAAACCTGAATCCTGCATTCATCTGTGACTATTTCCCTTTCGTCCTCTTTATCTGCTACAGAATTAGTGGTTCAAGTCA
Source organism: Aramus guarauna (assembly GCA_013400195.1). NCBI lineage: Eukaryota > Metazoa > Chordata > Aves > Gruiformes > Aramidae > Aramus > Aramus guarauna. The sequence goes on from VXBL01008636.1 coordinate 797,706, forward strand.
GTTCTGAAGGTGTCATCATTTTAAGTATCTTCATGTGACAGCCCTGCGTGATGAGTGGCACAGTCTATACTCTAGTTTGCCTTATGTGTTCATTCACTAAGCTCAAAGAAGCTTCAGTCATATTCACATCCCAATGTTTATGCAACATTCAAATATTTTGATTTAGGCCGCAAGGCTGCAATGTGATGGACACCTGATGTTTGATACAGAGTTCCACTGTTTACCCCAGGAAATAAAAATGAAATGCACAATTTGATAAATAAGCTGGTTTTTTGTTTGTTTGGTTTTGGTTTTTTTTTCCCCCAGAAGGAGCTCAAATGGGTTAATCCACCTGCTGCTGTTTGATGTAAATGGAAGGATCAGTTCCTACAGTTCCTTTGTTATTATTGCAGTTTTGTGAACGTGCTGTCATTCAAGGGGTTTATTCTTTTAACCTACAGATAAATACATCACAGTGTTATTTGTGATTGATTTGTTTGGTTTAGGATAAGAACACATGCATGATTCTCTTAAGGACAGTATCAGCTACAGTAAATTCTGTGGAACTGAGTTGAAGTTTAGGAGTATTTAAACATTGAATGATACCTATATCTTTTTTAAAAAATCAATTTATTCACCTTTCTTGTGAATGAACAGTTAGAATAGTTTTTCTCAAAATTTATATTCAGTTAATATTTTTCGTACTTTGCAAATAAAGGAAAACATTTCTATTCCCTCAGGTAAGTCCTAGGCAGTAGGAAATCCTATAAACATTCTCTCTGTGATGTTTTCTCTACTCAAACACCTACTGCTATAAAACTTTAAGAACACAGAAATGTTCCATAAAAATTCAACAAAATTGTGGAACGAGGCTGCCCTAGATCATACTGAAGGTCCTTGAATTCCAGTCTTCTCTGTCCTATTGAAAATGGGAATAAAGCACGACATTTCCATTAATTTTGTAAAAGGCAAGTATTTTTATCAGTTATCCATGTGCCTTATAGCTTATCAGTTTAGCTGTCATTGATTGCTGTGCCCTGATTTGCTCTGTCATGGTCTATTTGTAGTCATCTGCAGCCAGACACTACTAACAAGTCAGTACGAAAGGCCTTCGCACACATTTTGTCCTGTTGTTTTGAAGGGCTTTCCCTTTAAGAATATGCGTTAGGAGAGATTTTTAATACGTATAATTGAATAATAATTAGAAATTGATTTCTCCACAGAAGTATTTCTGTCACTTGTCAAATTAATTACAAATAACCTTCCATATTGTTCTGCCACATTTCAATACCTAAACAGTTTTGAGCCAGAAAGTAATTCCAAAATACTTTTTTTTTTTTTTCTTTTTGTCCATGTACAAGGAATGGAATCAGGTATGGATTTCCACAGCCAGCCCAGACGCAGCACCGAGCGGATCTCCTTCTTTCCGGGGCTCACCCTCGCAAAGCCCAGGTGTGCACAACCAGGCACGGAGCGTAAGAGAGGGGAACAGACCAACACCCTCTTTTTCCTTCCTCCACATACCATGCCTCACTGTATATATGTGTACCAGAACACAGCCAGACAGAGGAGTCTGGCATACGTAGGCTAAGGCTTCTGCAGATCAGCCTAGTAGTTATTTAAACTCAGTCTTTTGTAAAGAAGAGAGTGGTGCTCTCCATCCCACACCTAGTACAGATCTAATGTGATAGACCAGTGATGAAAAAGGTGAGGAGAAAAATAGGATGGAGGAGGTCACTACAGTTCTTGCCATCTGGTGATACCTCATTGAAGGCATGGGATAAGAGAGATTATTGTGAACTTTCTTTATCCCATAGAGCTAAGAGGATGTTTACTTCCACTTACCTGGTGGGCACATATCAGATATTTCTCAATATCTGTCTTGAAGCAAATCCACCTTTTTATGATGTCTTTGTCATTTATACCTTGGATTTATACACAGTCTCCATGGAGCCTGAGAAGCAAACGGGTGTGAACAGTCTTGACCAAGAGGTGACCTAAACAAAGCAGATGCCAAAGCAGGAAGACGGCATTCCTCCCTGTACAAATATGCACGCACCGAGCAGCAGAGGAGAGAGCAGGGCCGTGAAATTTGTGATGGAGAGTAGCAACCGGTTAAAGTTAAAAACAGATGAAACAAAGGTAATGAACAGGACTGAGAATGAGAACAGGGAAGGGAAGGGAAAAGGGTAACATTTTTAGGAGCTTTCTCCTATACAATTTCTATGTATCTTGATAAAAAATTGGGAAATTGAAGGGGATAGACACCTATTATTCTGATCTCTGCTCCCAAGGACATTTTTCTTGTTTATCCACTGATAATCTAATCTAAAAAGGGTGCACACTGCAGTTAGCTGGGTGCAGCTAGGCTCCACTAAGAGCTCTAAGAGCTCCACACACTCTTTGGATCAAAGAAAGATGCTAAATAGCCTTTCTCTTCTGCTGTCAGTTTTCTGTCAGTGTGCTAACCACCCAGCATCTCCCTTCTTCTGTCAGCATGCTAGACACTCGGCTAATCATCAACACATGGGCAGTGTCATTATGTCAAATGAAAGTAATCATTGGTTTGATGAAATCTCATTTTTCTTTTTTTTTTCTTTTTCTTTTTTTTTTTTTTCTTTTTTCCAAGGGGCTTGGGCAGTATTTGAGTGCCTGTCCTCCTCAGCTTGAATCCCAAACTGCTTTAGATGACAGACAGACACCCATTTCTTAGCAACAGCAATCTGAGCATTTGCAGGTGAATAAAACCAGGAACCAAAGGAACTTTCAACTAGGTAGTGAGGCTTAGTGGCTTAGCGAATTTAGGTGCCTATGGGATTAAGCAAGACTGGAAACTGAGTGGCTTTTAGGAACCTATGTCCCAACAGAAACAGGATTTTGCAGACTGGATCCCACTTAATATTTTATCACCTGATATCTTAAATTAAGTGATTCCATCACCTACAGCAGCAGCCTGATTGCATTATTCTTCCACCTTCGGTATCTCCTTAAGAGTCTTCACCAACCTTTGAACTGAAAAACATCTATGAAAATGCCTAAATAAATATTCTGCATCTTCATTTAAACACCAAAGTTGGGCAGTTTGAGCCTGCAACGCTCAGTTAGAACGTAGCCAGTATAACTATATTTCTTTTTGCATAATTGTAAACTAGTGACTATTTCAAAGTCACATTTTGAATGGAGCTGCTGTGAAGCATTACTTCAGCACCAGACAACAGCATTCACCTTATTTGACACATTTTATCGCTGTTGCAATAGCTGATAACACACAAGAGAGGGAGGGGACGAGGGGGAGAAAGACATGCCAGGGAATGAGCAGCAAGTGCTTGCACAAACCTTTCTTTCAGTTCAAGTATGTAAAGTGAGATAAATGGTCAAACTGCAGACATACTGTACGCGGCAGGAGCCAAAAGCTGCTCCCTGGATTGGCAGCTCCAGAAGCCATCAGCACCGGATCCTCTCAGCAATTACCAGCTCGGAAATGTCCTTCCATTGCTTGTGACAGACGTAAACCAGCTGCGTCTCAATAGCGAGAGAACAGAGGGAGGAAGAGCCAGACGGCAGGACACAAACAGCACCAAACACTGGGACCAGCTGCAGCCTGCAGGTCACACTTCCATGTCAACAAAAAAATGTTATTTAATATTTGCCAAACACTGAAGTAATTCATCACTAGGTATAAGTGGATCTATAACGTCTGAGATCGCCCGTTGAAGATTAACTGGGCGTATCGCGTTTCCAGTGCAGCGACCTAAATGGGAAACAAACCAGCCTGAACCTTGTAGGCAAGGCACTTATTCTTTCTCTGCAGTAGCACTGTTCCCATGCTGGTCAGCCTCAGCTCTGTAGTTTAGGAAACCCTCATGCCAGAATATTTGTATGCATGAAGGACGGTGCTCAAACAGAACAGTGCCAGCCTGTCAGGATTCAGCCGATGTAAGAGTCTGATCAAATGTACGCAGCTGCCTTCATCAAATCTAGAGCCTGTATCGGGCAAAATTACTGTGAATCACCAACTGAGAGCGGAAGAGCTTGATTATTGTTTAAATATAGAGATAAAGTGGCAGCGAACTGTTCGCTGCTGGAGGGTGCCTCTAAAAATACCTGCTTTCCCCCATGGATGTTCTTCAAATGGACAGCAGGCATCTGGCCTGAGAGAAGTGGCACTTCCAGAGCGGCAGAGACACAACAAGCTGCCTACACTCACGTGCTGTACCTGCTTCCCACCACTGCAAGATTTCACAACAGAATGAAGAAAAACCTTTGAAATACACAGGACAGAGGGAAGTCCCCCAAGAACTTTATAGAGAGAAGAAATTATGCCACATGTCCCAAAGTGGAGATGAAAGCAAAAAAGGCTGGGAATGGCTCATAATTTTTGGTTTACTAGTTTTTAACGCATCTATCTCAATCTATAGCTGCTTCAAGTGTATCTAAAAATCTAATAAATATTAATTCAACCCAAAGAGTCATCCAGCCATGGTAATGACTGACATTTCTGGTCCGTGACCTCTGACTGTCTGATTCCCGGTTGGACCGCATTGCCTCGGGTAGACAGCAATGCTCAGGTAGTGACGGTGGAGCAAGACAGTTCTGGCAGGGACTGCAATACTGTCCCTTGCATTGTCCCTTTGGATCTGCCATTTCCTGCTGCAGGCTTGAAGAGGCTGTAAGCTGGCAAGTTATGTACATTCGTTATGCTATAACTAACCTATAGAGTGCTTCTACAATATAGTATTTCACAGGATTTCCTCAATAATTGCTTCAGGATCTACTCAAGGCTGTTATGCAAAATCTGTAAGTATGCCTCTAGAGAACTGAGTAATTGTAAGAGGTTTTAAATAACACAATTAAGTGTTTAAAATAATAAAATGTATCAAGGTAACAGAGTGATGAGAAAGTACAACAAGCAGCGTTGTCCTTCTTGCCACAACACTCTTCCTGTCGCTGCGCAGCCCTCATTATTTGAGTTTCCAGAGAAACTTTGTGCACATCATAAAGGGCAGCATTCAATTTCCTTTTTTTTTTTTTTTTTTTGGTGGGTACCCTTGAGGCACATGTTTACTGTTGCAGCTATGTGAGACTCAAGCTTGTGCACAATCTCGTTCGCACGTTGAGGGTGTAGCTGTTTTCTGCAGGCCCAGCTCTCAGCTCTAGTTCGAGATTGGGCTCCAGTGATGTTTTGTACCCAGAGACTTGCCCTCTAAATCCTCCCATTCCACTTCTCTGCCGACTTCCACTCCTACCATCCTCCTGCAAAATTTCCTTTCTGCCTACTAACCCTCATCTCTTCTAGCCCAGCTCACTAGTTCTCCATTCTCTTTATCACTTCCGAAGCACATAATTCATTTCCCTCATATTTTTTTCATAAGACTTACATTTTTACTCAAACGGTCATGACGCAAATGCAACTTTATAAGATTTTGAGATTCTCCAAGACACTGGAACTTTGTGATTAGAAGACAAGTTTTTCACAGATGAATACCTCACAAGGTAGTGAATTCCACAGGTCATCATTCACAAGTCTAATGTGCAAAATTAACAAATGGTACCACACAGTCAGTGTGGATCACAAGACCCCACTTTTATACTTTCAATCCCCTCCCGTCATTCTCCCATGCCAGAGTCAACAGTATTTTTGCTTGAAGGACTAAAAATGCATGACCCCCACGATTCTTCATGGGAACACTGATTAAACGCAGCACTTATACCCTACAGTACCAGTTCTTCCATCAGGCTGCAGGGGTGGGGTTCATGCACCCCACTGCAGGTGTCTAAACCTTAGATGGACAAGTCTGAATTCTGCAGACAGAAAAAGGCAAGACAAAAGTCAACATTTAAGCAAAACCTCTCATCTGACCTCAAAACATTTTTTTTCCACAATGTTCTTTCAAAATGTTTTAAAATGATCCATTTCTGCCGAGTGCTGACAGTTTGAAAGTCTGGTACAGCTTTTTCCTCTGTATAGATCCAGTCAGCACTGCTGGAAAAGCATTGACAGAACCATTTGCTTAGAATGAAGAGGGAGAAGGGCATGCCTGTTCTGGTTTTCTTTTTCATTCTTTTCTGATTATTTTTAAGAGCTCTCTTATTTTTCCAAGAGCAGTACCAAGGCTTGTCAATACACATCTATCTGAAACTGAAACCCTAACAAGCAAGAATTGATGGATCTGCAGCCAGCAAAATTTCAAGTTCCCTTCTGATAAAATTCCATCTTTCAACAGCTTTTTGAAGAGTTAGTTTTGCACTGGAGTAAAGGAGAGGTGGTGAGGAACATTCCCTGCTGTATTGTCAAAGAAAAAGATCTTAACTAGCAATATGTCTAATTTTAATTCAAGTTCATGTGAAACTGAAAGCAGCATGCCTTTTTTTTTTTTTTTTTTTTTTCCTCTTAGAAGCATCTTCATCCCTGTACTACCCATTATACTTAGCAACAGCCTCTCAGGGTAACGTAGCTGCTTAGCTGTATTTAACAGAAACCAGTTTAGCCACAGTACAGACAAATTCTGCCCTAGAAGTCAGATATATTAGTTAATAAGCAAAGGGATGAAGGAACAAGCCTGACAAGAAACTTCCAAGTGATGTTGTCAGGACAAGGACTCGTCTCGGCACGATCGCAGCAAGAGAAACCACCGGGGAGAGAAAAAACTCCCTGCGTAGCATGCAAGGGTTTGCTATAGCCAAAGCTTTCAGCACGACGGGAGAGGGAGAGGAGCAGGGCTTTGCCCTGCCTGGAGGAGATGTGAACTTCTGATCATTAATAAAAGGAGGATGACTGACAACTGATGAAATCAATTTCCTTTATCACAGCTGGTGGTCTCACAATTAGCAAAGCTTAGGGCAATTACAGGACTTAAATCTCTTCCCTTCTAGGTTTTGTGGGTTTATTTAGGTATTACTTTACATTACTGTATTACTCCAGCACTTTTTGGGCTGAAATGACTTTTCAGGCTGTGTGCTGAGGTCTCCGTCCTGCAAGCTGATCTGTGCAGTCAAACCAGAGAAGTTTGCGCACAGGTGAGGGGCTGCACCGGGGATGGGGCTCCTCGGGATGAGGGTGCTGGGGCTGCTGCGGCCACAGGGGATGGCGGAGGAAGCCAGCTGCTGCCCGGGGAAGCCAGTGCCAGCTGAAAGAAGGGATTAACTCCCGAATTCACAAAGGCGAGAGGATATTTTTAATTGACAAAGAGAATGGAGAAGGGATTGATTTTAACGCCCCTGACTTCTGAGAGCGCAGCGCAGCGCCACACAAAATCAGCAGCAGCTCTGAAAGAGGTAAAGAAATCTGGTACAAGATTAGGGACTGTTATTCCTGTTCAAGGTGCCCCATGCGAAAAAAACCCTCAAGCTGATCTTGATTTGTCTTTTTTTAGAAAGACAAAAGGATAAACAGGTCATGTGTCATCCTGGGTAATTCATGTATTTCAACACTTTGAAAGAATATGTAACATCATTTGCACTGTTTTCATTGGTGAGGTGTACTTACAGCACCCAAATCACCTCAGAGGCATACTGTGCTGTGCACACATGTCGTAGAAGCCTGTGCCACCCTCTCACCACCCCATGAAGGAGTTTCTAGTCAAAATAAACACAACAGACAAAAGGCGTGAAGAGAAACCACAAAGACAGAGTTGAAATGTCCTTGTTAGCAGCTCAGCAGCGGGGGACGTGCTGATGCAAACTCCACCCAGACATACCCTTGCTCAGCTCCATCAGGAGCTTTTCAGTGGTCTCAACCCACCACTGAAGTTTAGGAAGCCAGGTCTTTTCTTCAAAACCGAACAACCCTCTTTCCCTCCTTTCGAAAGATGGACCGGAAGGACTGTGCACTTCTGTCCAAGAACACAGTATTTAAGGCTCAGTTCTGGTTTGTTGGAAATGGAGGAGAGCAGGAGGAAAAGTAAAGGAAGCTCTGCCTTGCCTTCGATGTGTTGGTGTCACGCTGCACAAATGGAGACGTGGGAGACCCTAACTCACTAGGCAGGTAGTTTGGATGTGCCCGTGTTAGGTGATGCAGTGCCCAAATATCTGTGTTGTCTCATGAGTCCAGACCATTATCTTTCTGGTTTCTTTTCCCCCCCAAGAAAAAATGAGAATAAAAGACTTCCTTCTTCCACAAGGTGTTGTGAATGCCAATGCATGAATGACAAGATGCTCAGACCCTATATTAAGGGAATCATCCTTCTGTCCTGCAAGCATTATTTTAGCAAAAAGCGCCTGACTGTTACTAATTTTAAGATGGGCTTTTTTTGAAGTGCCAAAATGTGTGTACAAATACATTTTAGCAGAAAACTCGGCATACATTGTCCTTTAAAAAGCACAGATCTTTCTCTGTGTGAGTTTTTAAAACTTCCTCAAAAAATAATAACCTGCCCTTTACCACCACCACCCCCGGACTCTTACCCAGAGTCTCCTCCATGTGCCTAGCTAATCAAAGTGTTGTGTTATGATTACCATAGCGACTGCAATCCAACAGCTGCCTTGACATTTCATCTTCTGCTGCTTTTAAAATGCTTTCTTTTTGCCAAGGAAAACTTTTCTTAATTATTTATTTATATTTTTTTTTACTACACACTGTTCACTCCACTTACAAAATAAACATTTAGAAAAAAAAAAATGAGCGGAAACTGCCTTGGTTCTAACCACATATTTTGCTAATTGCTTTTATTCTCCTCTCAAGTTATTTTAAAGGTTTCTGAGGCTGTGCACTAAAACGCTTACGCTTTATTTTGCAGATAAACTGATGATTGTGCACTACTGAGTAGGGCCACCACGGATGGCCAGGAGCCACCTCCAACCCCCAGGTGCAAGGGCAGCTGCCCAGCCCTACCCAGCCTCCTTACGGGGAGACACCAACCCACCCCGTCCTCACCCTCCTACCCACCCACATCCAGCCATCCCACCTTGTCGTCCCTCCATTTTGCTGCTCGCTGTCCCACCAGTGCTTTCAAACTCTCAGCTCTATCAATCACACGCACTTCCCATGGAGCTTTAAGACTGTTGCCACTTCTCCTGTCTTTTGAGGAGGTGAGGAGATAAGACAACAGACAATATGACTAAACATGCCTTTTTTGCTCCTGCCCTAAAAGAGGGAAGGCTGTGCATGGAGATGCACCTGGCTGCTGTGGTTGCCAAAAAGGGTGCAGCAGCAGAGGACCATGGTTTCCCATTGGTGACACAGCCATAGGGTTTAGCACTTGAAGTTGCTACGTTTCATGTACAGACAGGGATAAAAAAAGCACCGTACAGTTTTTAACCACATACAGATGAGCTCTGCTAACTGATAATTCATTTCACTGCTAGTCATTTCACAAACAACAAGCGGTTTTTAATTAGCTAACTGGTCAACCCCTTTCTTTTTCAAAAGGAGGGAAGGGCATAGCTTTCCTTTGAGCAGCCTAGGAGGTGTAAGAAAGCACCTTCTCCACAACCTTTCCAAGTGCTTGCCCTTGAGATGCTTTCCCATCCTAGCCTGCACTCGAGCATGTCTCAGGTAGTCTGGTGCCAGGAAGGTGTGGTCTGGAGACATGCTGGGGCATGGAGATGTGCACAGGACATATCGAAAAGAGATTGATTCAAAATCCCAGTAGGATGGATCATCTGCAGCTTGGCCAAGGTAGGAGACACAGGATGTGTGGGGGCGTGTGCGCGCGCACGCGCGCTAATTTTGACAATGGCAGGAATAAGGTTAAAACTCAGAGCTGTTTGGGCTGAAAAGGATTACATTTTAAAATGAAAACTTCAAACCACTTCTGAACAATTTTTCTTTAATTATCAGATATGATGACAAATTAAAATTAACAACCCTTATCTGAAAAGCACGCATGTTGAACAAGAGGAACAAGGAAAACACCTTCAGAAGCAGTCAGCTTCCTGTCTTATGCTTTTGAAATCTAGCTGATGGCTCACAGAACGGATCTCAAATGTATATCTATAATCCCCACAGCTATAAGTCGTCTATTTTAAAAGACAAGTGTTTGCTCATGAGGAACATTGTACTGAAGCATTCAGTCTTAGCAATCCATATGGATTTCATCAAGTTGTTTGCCAGGAATTTAGGAAAAACAAACTTTATTCATGTTCCTTGGAGAAATGAATTCAGTTCGTGGTCTGTGCAAAAAAGAAATACATCTTGGGAACAGAAAAGCCCAGGGCATTCCTGGAACTGGAAGGTCAGAGAGTCAAAATAATTGATCCACTTAATATGTGAAACGAGTGACTTGCAATGGCGTCTTCATCAGCACTGGAAGTACACAGATTCAGCTTAAAAAGTGATTTCATGTCACATCCCATAAAGGGCCCCCAAATGTGAAGTGCTCTCACAAGTCCCCCTGGAACCAGGCATTCCCATTGGTCTGAAAACAGCATTAACTCCAAATCCCAGGTTCCCTTTTCTGCTCTTCCTTTGCCTGAGAATCACTGAAACCCTCTTTTCTGGATGGTCTCTCAGTTGTGACAGAGGTTGGATTGCATGTACTTTCTACATCGGGCAGGGGATGGAAAAGGGGAACTGCTCTCCAAGCACAGACTCAAACCCCCATCTTCTCAATCCCCTGCCTGGTCTCCTGGTCACTGCACCAGCACCATGTCTCTTCTCTCCTGATCTCCCCTAGGTATCAGGACTCCTGCTGTCTTCATGTAGACATGGACAAACTTCAAGAGAAGACTGGAGGCTCTCCCACCTCCCCAGCCTTGCTCCAGAGCACCACACGAGGACATTTTCTGAGGACATGGTAGAAATCACCAAGTTTCCCTGGCACCTGGGTTTTCTACTTCCTAGGCTGGAATTACTTGAGAAAGGTTGCCCCCCTTGTACACTTGAATAAACATAAAATCTAAGAGCTCACTATTGTGTTGATATAAGAAGAGGAAGGCTAACAAATGCTAGAGGAAAGAGTCCCTGAAAGAGCAGGAGGGAGCTGCCAAGACCAACCAGTACATGAGTTCACTTCCTGTCTGTCTGCCCTTTTGTGACACAGATCTACCCAAGGAGGTGCAAATGGCTTGTTCTTCCAAACATGGTCACCTACTGCTACCTAAAACGTACTTGAGATGCCTATGTGCTAATCTGAAACTCTTCTTCTGTGTCTTTGAGGAGTTTACTCCCAGTGAAAACTTTTTTTTTCCCCCAAGCTCATTAACTTTTCTGCTCCTTGAAATATCTCTAGGCAGAAAAAAATGAAAAATTGTCTCATTTGACAAGATGGAGAGAAAAAACAACTTCAAATGAGAAACTTTTCAACTATCTTAGACCTCTAACTTAAAGATGGAGTGTATAATACACTAGAAGCACATGTTCCTGGAGACTAACCTTTTGGAAGCTGAAGTTAGATGAAATGAGACCTATCCAAAATTACTCTGTGTCATACGTTGGTATATCAATTTGTGTATATAGAATTTAGTTGTATAACACTAGGTTTGGTTTTCCAAGGTTGATGAAAACCTGTGGACCTCTATATAATTTATCAGTATTTTGTTTTCTGTATCAGCAAGAACAGGAGGTTTCTGGAAGATGTGTTAACACATAGTACTACTGCAAACAGAGACATTTATCTCCAATTACACTTTTAAAGTACAGTCTAATGCAGGAAATATATACTCTGATTCATTCTTAAAGCAAATAATTATGCAGATTAATCTCTATACTGCCCAAATTTAAATAGCCAGCCTAAACCTAATGCATTGCAAATCTTTATGGTTGTGACATTACAGTATGGTATCTCACCAGCTTTTAAAGGAAGCTGTATTACTGCTCTGTGAGAGGTTTGCTACATTGAATTAATGTTGCATTAGAACCCTTTCAGTAAGTCAAATGGCATTACTCACTCATATAGCATTCTTGGCAAGTCTCAAAAAACATTTTTAATACTTAGGAACTGTAAGACAGAGCCAGACAGTGATCTGATGTTTAAAACAGGACTAGGTACCTTATTTCAAAATTGCAGCAGAGAAAAAAAAAAAAAGAGAAAAAAAATAAAAAGAAAAAAGTCACTAGGTTCTTCAGCCTAACAGTACCTCCTTTGGTAAATGTTTCTACGTACCCCTGCATCCTGACCAGACTAGCGTAATTTAGCCTTTCCTTCACATGTTACTGTGAAAAATAACTTGTGAAACCACAATTATTCTTCAAACGATGCTGAAAAAAACATCCATAGCTGATCTGTTCTTAGAAAATGAACCTGACGAATTTTAAGGGTGTGCGTGGGACCTGCACAGCCTGGTGCTGGCAGGGAGGGGGGGTGGGGGGAACTGTCCCGTTCTGTCCCCAGCTGGAAAGGCCCCAGCAGCGTTTCCTCCATCCTTTTCTCTGAGCAGAGCAAAGGGACCAAATCACATGAGCAAATCCATGGTTACCCCTGCTTAGCATTCAGACGATGACACTGGGCTTGCCTTTCTCATGGCAACAACCACCCTCAAACGCATTCAAGTCCTTGGCTGTCCATCTCTCAACGAGTCTTCAGGTGGCTCTTGGATACACACTAAGAAAGTGAAAAATCCTGCGCGTCATGAGTTAATTTTTATGCCGATGATGAGTGCAGCTGTTTACTTTTTAAACAAATGCCTGATATACACTGCAACTGGCTGAGTGCACAGCCAAAAACAGACCACAGGAAATCTTTTTGACAGCCAGGAAGGCAGAATTGTTAACATGGGTCTGCATTATAGTTAAAAAAAGAAAAAAAAAAAAAAAAGAAAAAAAAGTTGTGAGATCTCAAGGAGAAAAGTTACTGCTAAAAAAAACCCCAAACCACAAATGGCTGGTTTCTAAGAAGAGACATCTATTAATAGCACAGGCATAAATAACTCTTTCCATTTTATCTAAAGAATTATTGTGGCTTTTCACCCCAGTTTTTTTCAACGGAAGTAAAGAAGACTCTGTAATATCAAGCAAATAAACCAGCCTAATATAAAATTCTCACTGGAGATAAGAAAGCATACTAGGTTATTTATTGCTATATTTTTATATTTTGTTTCAGTTCTCCTTTGATCTGTGTTAACACAGGCATTAAACTGACAGCTTAGGGTCACAATACATGCTACGATATTGAAAGTGCGTCATGTATAAGGGAGTATCAAATTGTTCATTTAGAGGGAGTTAGTTTTGGTTAATGCAGTTCTCCGGGGTCTAGATCCATCCATAAAGATAAAATGTTTACTGGCTTTTTAAAAAACGAGTAGATAGAGAAGCTGTGCGTGCTCCTGTTTTTTAAGGTATAAACATCTGCAGTAGACACCGGGGTTGATTCTCCTTCCAGTTACGGTGGTGTAACAAGAGTTGCTTCACAGACGGCAGAGGAATTTCAGCAGTAAATGAAAAAAGAATAAGGCTCTTTGTGCTTTTAATTTTGTTTCATGTAGGCAAGAGGGGAGAAAATTGATTTTAGTCCCAGCCTTTTTTTTCTCATACATGTCACTGATGCATTTTCAACCCTTGGAGAATTGGTGAATGTGGGAATACAGGCTCTAATACAAAACACTTGGCCTGTTTTCAGTTCCTAACACATACTCCAGAGTTCATGTTATGGTTATCAGAAAGAATCTATGAAAAATGAAGCTGCACACAACTGCAGACCATCAGCATGGCTTAACCCCGTCAGGCGGGGATGAAGCAGGAAGTGCTTTGTGACACTGACTGGCAGAAATACAAACTGATGAAGAAAACACGCGGCAGGAAAGAGGGTCTTAGATGGTGAGTTAGAGCCGAGGACATTAACTACAACTACACTCTGCCAGGGCCAAGATCAGAGGAGCCTGACATACTTGTTAAAGGTTTCATCAAAAGGATTAGTTCCAGCAGCTTTTTTTAACCTTTCCTACAACACAATTTACCAAAAGGTGGCCGAGGGCAACAGGGGCTGCCCTGTGAGATAACATTTTTAATTGTACAAATGCCATTCTTGATGTCATAATCCCGAGGTTAATGCAGTTGCAGGTCCCAAACAGATGTGCCGTAGGCTGCCCATCATGCAGAGGTGGCCAGGCGGACAGTTAAAATGGCCACAGTTCAGTGATGAATTAAGCAACTGCCCTGGGTGTTTTCCTACATTTCACCCATGTATTTTTGCAGTTTATTAAACATTCTTAGCCCCTATGAAAAGCAAACTAACAAAAAAAAAAATAATCAGTCATACAATGTATTACCGAGGATCAACAGCCAGGTATAGCCACTGCCTAATGGGTCAGCTCTGGGACAGGGCAAGGCAGTCTGCGAAGGAAGGAAAAGAAAAGGGGAAGAGCCCAAAAAATATCTGCATACCACCATGCTACATCTTGCACCTTGTTGTGCTTTGGCAGTACTGATTAATAAGAAATGTATTTTAAAAAGAGAAGCTTGACATCTTCTGTTAAATTCAAATACACCTGCTAGATTTTAGCAGAGATCATATTTTCCACACGGGGAGAATTTGTTGATGGGTTTCCAGACGACATACTCTCTTCTTCCTTAAGAAAAAAAACATTTCTTAGAAGAGATGTTCATACCACACTGTTCAAAGAGTAAAATTTTCTTCACTTTTAAACAGAGCAAATGGTTTGCTCTGTGTGCTGTCACCTACACCACCAGTTCCCAAGCAGGGAAGCATGCCTCACTGATGTGACTCAAGCATGGGAGGGTTGCAGTTCAGTTAAGCAAATGAACTGAATCTGGGCAAGTTTTATGTGGGGCCAGCTTGAATATTTCTGCACCACACTTCCAAAATCTGCAGCATGGGACAGAGTAGTTCAGAGACATTCACATGGGAGTGGGAATTGGAGAAAAGCAGCAGGCAAGGACACTGGGAATGAGGGGAGCAGTTTTAAGAAAAGGCAACTCCATTTTGGGGGTCAGAATTTGGGTTGGGTGTCACTAGGAGGTGCGTCAAGTTGTGTCACTCTCATATAGGCCTTAGAAAGTGTGCAAAAATCACCAGCTGGCCATATTCCTGTTTTGTGTGTCATCTGCATTACCTACAAAAGAGGAGTTACTCCTCTCAGGTGCAGCAAATGTGGTGATTGAACATCTTCCGTGCTCAGGCCTTGGTTATCAGATGTAACTCCATGCATCAAAAGACTGAAGGGTATCTCACCATGGACCCACATTTCTCTGCTAATGGCCACAATCTTGTATCACACATCCGGGAGAGGAGTTAAGAGATCATGGGAGTGACATTTTGATTATCAAGGACATGATTTATATTTTGAACTTCTAGGTTATTAAATCCTCTCTTGAACCATTTGAGATCTACAAACCAGTTGGACCTTACAATCTTAGTCTATGCCCAAATTTCAATAGTGTGGTACTGATGCAGTTTATCCCTGCAAGAAGTACGTTGTACAGAACGCATCTCATTATACAAGTATGACTGCACAGTCATTAGGGCTGAAATTACTACACGAATCCTATCCTGAACTGTTCTTCATTGCTACACCTTGCAGCAGTTGGCAAGGAATACCATGTTCTTGCAGAAGATATGTAAAAGGAGGGTTAGTCTTCCTAAATACTGGGTAAGATGGGAATAAGGAGGAGAAGGATCATACAAGGAAAGGAGTACTTAGTGTGATGGAGCCAAGTTACTCAACAAGAAAACTGATGGAATTGGGAGGGGAAGGGGTTATTTAAATCAGGAATTGGGAAAAAGCTAACAGGTGCTGGGGAGCACTCAGGTCAGATAAAGACATCTGCTAGAGATGTCAAGAGCACAAAAGTAGCTCTGTCTGGGAGTAGGGGGTAGTATAAAAATGACAACTGAACAGGAAATGTGAAAGACTGCGACTCTAAAGGTACATCTCAGCAAAGAAACAGGGTGTCAGATGGTGGAGTAAAATACAAAAAGACACACAAAAACTGTGAATACAGACACTTGTGAGGAGCCTGGGGGAAAAAAAAAATAACAAAGTTAAAAGAATAAAAGAAACAGGTGCATTATAATGGGTGGCACAGAGGGACGATGATAACATAAAAGCATTTCTGAAACGTGATGGAGTGGTGAATATTAAGGCAGAAATGTCCTGCCATTAGGCTACATAAGTGAATGAAATGTCTTTTGAGAGACTCTCTAGCTCCTATACACACTATAGACTTGACTCAGAACTGCTACTTGACCTACGGACTAAATTACATAGGAGATCTGGTAGGATGTTCATAATGATCCTCTGACTAAAATATAGAAATGAAACAGTATAAAATATAACAGATGGACAGATCGGCTTGCACAGATGAAGCAATTTATATCAGCAGTTCTGTGAGATTTTAAGTCATTGAAAGCTGATCTTTTTCTTTTAAAAAATGTGTGACTACATTTAGTCAGCTTATCGTAAAGCATATTGCAACATATGCATTCATTCATTTAAAGAAGCGAGTGAAAAAAGAGTTAAAAGAATAAACTGCCAGAGCCTTTATGCAATATACTTTTGTTTAATACAAAGAACACATAACCTTTTCAGTTAATTGCATGTTTGATCATCAATATCCTGTCTTTTGCAAGTAAATACTCCCACGCAAGAAGTTCAAATAAGGTACTTCTGAGTATAGAAGCTTTCGACTACTTTCAGTTTATTTATCTAGGTTATTCCACTTGTTGGTGTTCATCTTTCTCATAACAGGACTTAAAACCAATCCGTTTGATGAACTTTAATAAAAGGCAATAAACAGAGCTAACAATATAAATTGAAAGTAAACACACAGGACCAGCAGCATCGTATAACACAACAGGATTTATGAAACAACTCTCTCAGCAAAAACACTTGATTAGATTTTTGTTCCAAAAACATCAATACCTAGGACACAGGCAAATTCACACTCCAAATTAATTGTTTTTATGAAAGGTGAGCACTGTTTTGCTTCTGCTTTCTCTGCAAAAAAATGTTTGAAAGATAAGGGTGATCCATTTCCACCAAGTCCGTGGCACAAGTCCCATTTGTGGTAGGGGTACAGGACAAGGTCCCCATACAAACACTACTGAGGTGTCCCAAACATCTCAACCCAGAGGCAGGGGTACCTCCTTTTTGCAGGTGATTCTCACTCTTTCCATTGCCCACATGGGCACAGCAACTGTGCTCTTAAATTTAGATACTTCTTGTGATTTCAGGTGCACTTGTGCTCCAAGTTTTGAGTCTCTCAGGTTTTGAGGGCTAAAAGCAAGAAAAGCTATGGGGTCTATCCCCTGTACGGTTAGAACTGGCCCTGCAGGGTATGTAGAAATGTTCATTACTCAGGTTGCAAAACACGATGAAGTGAGTTACTTCCCCAAGGCTGGTGTAGACCCACCTGGTAGGACCTGTTATTTGTGAACTGGAAGTCCTCTAGCTCCCTGCAGCCCAGCCTGGAATTCATTGCACAAGTGAACTCTGGTAAGGACTCAAAAGGTAACCCTGGGCTAAGCTCCATGTGGAAATACAGAGCAGCTACCAGGACACGGCCCTTGTAGAATTGCCTCGCTGCTAAGGTCTCTAAGGCCAAATCTGGATTTTCAAATTCTCTGTTTAGGCACCATGTCACCTTGGAGGTACCCAACTCATGGTTTCTATAGTAAACTTTCCTAAGTACCTAAAAATCTTTCTCCTGAGCACACCCACAACAATCTAAGTTTTGATGGTGTCAGGCAAGATGACACCTAATTCACATCTAAAGACAAGC
Source organism: Aramus guarauna (assembly GCA_013400195.1). NCBI lineage: Eukaryota > Metazoa > Chordata > Aves > Gruiformes > Aramidae > Aramus > Aramus guarauna. The sequence goes on from VXBL01008636.1 coordinate 815,299, forward strand.
AATTCACAGACTACATGCTCCCCTGCCTGCAAAGGCCAGTCTGGGAGCTGGTTTTATGCCATACCTTTCTACATCTCCATAAACAAAGGAGGCACTGAAGTCTGAAGTGTGGGGACCTGCATCCCTCCAGGTGGAATTAACGGCCAAGAACCCTCTCTTGGATGTCAGCTATTAAATCAGCCATTTCTCACAAGTGGCAGTCAAAAGAGGAAAGAACGGCCTCATATTTCTGCCATTTCCAGAGAATACTTTAACCCTGCCTTCCAACTTCTGCTGGCCTTTATGAGAACAGATGCACTAAGGTAACCAGCTCCAGGAGTTGTTTCATAGTTGTGACCCCAATTAGCAGGAGGCATTTCATTGCAACCTCAAAGTAGGTGCTTCACTTTCAGAAGTAGTGCCTAAACCACACTCTCTCATAAGTATTTCCTAACAGCCAGCTAAGTTTTTCCACTCTATACTGACTTCTGTGGATTTGCTTTCTGGCACTTTCTCTCCTCGTGGTTTGATTTCATTACTGGCAAAGACACAGATTCCTCTAATCTAATGTCAGCAGTCTGAAAGATGAATGTGTAATCTAAGCTAGCCCTCTAGGCTCCCTCTACAGTAAGTGGAGAGGAATTGGTGTTTCCAGACAGTGCCACATCCCTTATCACAACAGACCCATCTAAAATCCTGGGCTAAATCCACTTTTAAAAGGAACTTATAAAAGAAACAAATAAAATGAAATTGTGAAATATGGTACCAGTTAGAAAAGTTTCCTGGTTTCTACTTGACAACACTGACAGGTTTTTGAAAGCTTTACCTAAATCCTCAAAACCAAGTGGCTGTAAATCAGTCAGTTTCTGTGACTGTAGAAGCTGAATACTTTATCTTCCAACTCAAGGCTATATAAGGCTTTCCAGTCCCAAACAATGAATATCAGAAATGGCAAGAGCCTGTGCAACTTAGAGCCAAGCACTGACAACGTTGGAAGTCAAGCTAAAAATACAGCCCCTGTCCAGATCCCAAACAAGGCAGGCAACAACTGCAGATGGTTACAGGGGATACAGTGGCAGGGATGCACAAACACGTGCACAGCAAGACACAACATTATGCTGCTTTCTCAAGTTGCCTGCTACTTCCATTCAGTGTGTTTCCTGGAATTTCTTGCAAATATTTAGTTATTTGACATTCATTCTGAAAGGTATTTTACCAAGTTGGTAAATTCATGTCAGACAGGTTTGGCTGCCTGTTTTCCAGGTTTGTGTCATGTAACTCATTAAATCAAATGGCTTTTCAGCAGTCCTTGTTGAGTAATGCAGTGCCCATTCAGACTTCTGTTACAACCCCTGTATTCACACGCTCTTAGCACAAAGCAAAATTTTCCCCTAAATCCAGAGTAATCCCTTCAGCCATTCCCAAGGCTGTGTAAGACAGCCTTCTACTTTGGATTCCTGCTCACTGCAGGAGCAGTAGGAAGGAGACTTCAGTGCCCAGGGGTCAGTGTTGGGAAATCCCTCCTGTAACTTTGGAGCAGGTCCATCTTTCTTCAGCTGATCTTGTTTCTTTATCCAAACTAAACCAAAGTTTGTTTAACCTCTTATTGACAAACCTCTAGTGGTAGATTTCCATGACCTCCTGGTCTAGTCTAGCATTTAGTCACCCTGTAGTGAGAAAGGTTTTTTGCCAAAATCTTGTCCACTCTGGTTTAATGAACTTATTTCTTGTCCCTGAAAAGCAAATGATTCTCCTCTTTTTGGAGGTTAAATTTAAATGCTATCATCACTTGTCCCCCTCCCATTGCATCTTCTTATGTTATGCTGGAAATCAGCAAATAGCTTTGCTAAGTACAAATTGTCACATGTATTAAAGTTAGAAGCACTGTCGAGCTTTTAAAGAAGTCCCATGTGTGGCTTTGTGCTATGGGATGTTGTGAGGAACTGTTGCAAGTGTCTCTGTTCTAACCTGATAATTCTCTGGGTACCTTGACTGTCAGCTGGGAACTACCTTTGTTTGCTCAAGGTAGGATTTAACTTGTCTAAACCTAAGTAGTCAGTTAGCCTAAGCATACTGCTTTGGTTACCCCTGAACGAAAGGAGAAAAGAATCCCTGGAGAGAGAGAGAAGAATCCCTATTTCAGACCATTCCTCTTGAGTGGGATGAAGCCATCACCCCTGACCACAGAGGAACTTTAAAGGATTAGTTTAACTTGGAGCTAGAGAGACCTTAACCCTAGCAACCAACTCTGGCATCACAAACTGTGTTTTTACACATCTGCTTCACCAAAAAAAATGTGGTTTTCAAGTGCAGACTTTTCAGAAGACAGGATAAGAAGGCTTTTACCACTTTTCAATCAATGTCCTATGTGATGCTGTAGGACAGCAGCAATACAGCCCGATCCTACCCAAAGCGTGTTGGGAACGATCCTGATAAGGAATGTTTTTTGCACAACTTTGCAAGCAGTACCTGAGTGGTATAGCACTGGTGGGAATTCATGTGACCTGCAAGGAATTTGTCACATGGAGTTACATGAAAAACTTAGACAAAAGCTTGAAAAGCCAGAAGACAACCAATTAATTGGGTGTGGTCTGGTGGAGGAAATTAGAAATGTTTGGCCATGCTGGTGCATGGCTTTGTTTTTGTAATCTAAAATAAATAAGTAGATAAGTAAATAAATAAATAAATAGCAGAGCTCCTGCAAAGTCCAGGAGGATGGTAGTGGGTAGGATATTTTCCCTGCTAATGTTCAGATACACTTCCTGGCACAGAACCCTGCAATTTAATTTACTGTGAAACTGTGCCTGAAAGTGTCTGTCTATCCCTGAATAAAGATTGGGGGATATGGTTTTGTAGAAGCACCAAGAGTTTCTTTCTTTCTTTCCCCCCCCCCCCCCCCCTTCCTTTTTTTTTTTTTTTTTTTTTTCCCCCCCCCCCCCCTTTCTTTTTTTTCTTAGTATTGAATGCAGAGAGGAAAAGGCAGGCAGATGCATGTCATAAATAAACCCAAAGTGAACAAAGAACAGATCTCCCGAGGAACTTGCTGTCTCAGTACTTGGAGCACAAAGAAATGAAGTAAGCACGGCCCTTCATAGAGGAAGTCCTTCACTTCCTCAAGAAGTTCGAACATGCCAAGAAAGCAAAACAATTTCACAAGGCCAAAGTATATGGGCTTCTAATCCCATGAAAGTAGTGTATGCTCTGTTGCAAATCCAGAGTCAACAGAGCTTTCCTTTAACACAGGCACAGCACAGTGAAACCATGGGTCTAATACCGATAAGTTGTTATCACTTAGGAATTCTTTTAGAAAGTGTCAGGTTTTTCATTGCAGGATTAAAGCAGAGATCAGAAAAAATTATCCTGGTCTCTCCTTTTTTCTCCCTTAGCTTATTCAATGGATTATAAAATAGATGGATCTTAACGTGCTTCAGACCTGGGGGGCAACAACAGTGCGAGCACAGGGAAAATTCATATGCGTTGTAAAGCACTGTCTGCTTTAAAAGCTCCGATCCACGGTAATTCATGCACTGTAAAAACCCCGTAAAACAGCAGGAAAAAATATTCAGCCCTCGCCGTACATTGCAAAGAAAGGTTGGTAGGATCTGCTCCATTTACTCTGCTTTAAGCAGAATTGTTTTATTTCCCTTTCAACATATCCCCGGCAAACAGAGGTGCAGGCGGGTGCAGCATCAGGGCCGTGGAGCAGAGCCAGACACCCCCCTGCTCCCTGGGCTGATGCTGCTCGGCGCAGGGGCTGCACGCCGGCAGCAGCGGGGCGACAAGGAGACGACGACAGCTGGGGCTGGAGGGAATCGGAGGGAGGAACCGCTCCAAGCAGCGCAGCTCTGGCCACAAATATTTACTGATAAGCATTGCTGGAGCGACGATGGTCTAGGGACATAAGCAAGGAAGAATCTGGAAGGAGACATCATATCTTTTATTAGTCCTAACCAATATCACTGGGGAAAAAAAAATAAAGACAAGATTTCATGACCTAAAGATGAGCCGCTATATCTAGAAGTTGTCTATTTTTAAAGCGGTGTCAGTGTGTCTAATAAAAGACATTGTCTCTCCCCACAGTTCCTCGTTCATATATATTTCCAGATCAGCATTTTTAGCTCTTACATTTCTAATCCAGCCTTTCAGAAAATTGATGGGAAAATAAAAATTAAGAAGCCACCGAGCACAAGTCAGAGGGAGATGTAAATAAATAAATAGACTGGAAAACTGTTATAACGCTAAGAATCACATAGTCCTTGCCAGTTGCAAGTTTAGGACTCAGGTATATCCCTGTTTTGACAGCTTTCACTATTGGCATGTGCTGAGGAATAGAAAAGGGATGGAGGCAGTACCTGGAGTTCCCAGTTTACCCATGGTGGCGTCACAGCCATTGTGACAGACTGGGATGCAGACAGAGCTGGATCCCACTTACAGCTACGGTGGAAGATGGCCAGGAAGGACAGTAAGGGTGTAGGATGTCCAGTTCACAGCAGAACCGTGACTCCTTGAGGTGTGAGGCTGGCCCCAGAACTACAGGCAGCTTCTGCCCTTGCACCATATGTAGGGGCTCTGTTCATATTTTCACTAGACTCACACTCAGGCTTGTCAAGACCTCCCACTTTTGGTCTTTTCCTTCTCTCGCCTCCCCTCTGCATCCATTTCTGTGCTCCTCTGCACTTCCCTGCTCTGCTGCACCACCAGCATCCCCATCCCAGCTCTGCTCTTGTCCCTCTGTCTTCTCCTGGGCACGTTCTGCCCAGAGCCTTGTTAGCTCCTGCTCCACACAGCCAATACAAGAACTTTTGGGCCCATTCAGAGCTCCTTGCCAACAAGCATGGCAGCAAACTGTCCCCAAGGCATCGCTGTTGTCACCAGGGGCCAGGGAAGGATGGCTGCTCATCTGCATGGGACTGCTCCTCCAAGCCCCTGCTCCACCCTTGACCTCCCTATGCATCACCAGCCACGGGAGGCTGCAATCAGCAAAGGCAGACCCCTTGGCTGAAAACATGTTAGACCACAGACACCTACTTCCAACAGCACATTTTTTTTCCTACACAACTCAAATTTTCTCACAGACCAAGGGTCTCACATCATTGTGAATGGGGAGCGGCATGCTGCAGCAGGGAGCAGGAGAAGTAGGGGATCGCGGAAAGTGACTCATCCCTCCGAGCACCGGAGCAACCCAAGAGGCAGGAACGAGCTCCAGTTTGGTAATGTGCCCAAGCAGAAACTCAGGAACCCTAGCTTTCTGAAAAATCACTCTATAACTATGTGACCCCTATTTTCCTGTATTTGAACTCCTGTATCATCTTTTTGCCCATACACACACACGTCATCTTATGTATTGTCCCAGCTGAAATGACAGTATTTGTCCTGCAAATGCCACAGAGAAAAGCTACAAATACTGTTTATTCTTAGAGCATGTTTTTGTTTCTTCCAGCAGAATTTAAATATTTTTCTGCAATCAGCTTCCAAAGGGTTAACTTAAGATGATTTTTAAAAAAAATAAAATAAAGGCTTACAGCTCCTGAGATAGTATCAGCCCATTAAACATAGGTAAGAATATGAGAGGGAAAGAGAAGGGAACAGATATTATATATGTAAGGAAAATTAAAACTCAGGATGTTGGGCGTGGGGGGAATGTGCTTTGAAGTACAAAAGATCCATTGTTAATGTGGGACAAAACCTCCCCAGTATGGGACAGAGATAAAAAGGAGGGAGTTTCTAACAGATCAAGGTCAACCAAGATATATGAATAACATAAATGCTATTAATCTCGTACAGCATGAATCAGAGAATTGCAGCAGGGTATAGCTGTGTGGCGGAGTTCATGGCATGAGTGTTTTATGCCACTTTGTATTAGATAATGAGCGTATTCATCACAGACTCCTACACATCATCCAAACTGGCAGAGAAGGAGCTGTAAGGAGCTTGAGAGAACAAATCAAAGAGCTGGATCTAAAGCTCAGAAAGGTAATAGGGATGTTCAAATACTGCCCCAAGTTTAGATATTTGCAGGCATCCATACAATCTGACTCTGCAGGAAATAGCGTGAGAAAGCAGCTCTTAGTCGGACAGCTTGCTGCTTATCTGCTTATTATTTATGATGCTGCCTCTGTCATAACAGCCAATTTTACCAATTAGAAAAGATGAAGAGCATTACAGGAAAAGACTACACCAGAAAAAGTCTTTTTCTTGCTTCCCCCCCCCCCCCCC
>VXBL01008636.1:829551-891516 GCA_013400195.1 Aramus guarauna
TTTTTTTCTGTTGATACAGCAAGGTGCAGAAACGCCGTGTCTGGCCCCTTTCACGGCTGGTGAGTTCAGGCCAAGCTCTCTCTGCCTCGGGTCCCACGGAGAGGGGACGGTGAGGAGAGGGCGGTCGCAGCGCAGAGAGCGCAAGGAGCTCCCTCCCATCCACGCTATTTGCCAATGCGGAAAGGAGCCTCGCAAATAGGTCACTCATTAAAAGTTTATATAGCTGAATTCAGGAAGCCTCCTCTAAGTAGAACAACGGTAAAGGGGAAAGAAAAAAAAAAAAAGTTTTTATTGAGCCTTCTGGGTGGGTACAACCACCAGCATTACCTTCCAGATACCCATCCAGCCCCTTGGAGAATGATCTTTTGCCCTTGTGTCCACAGCTCTGCAATCCTTTCTGTACCTCTTCACTGAAACCCAGGGGAGGAAAACTTGACTATGATACTAAACAAGTCACATTTACTGTGTTTTCTTTTTAACCAAAACCACTAATTGAGATTTTGAAAAAATCAGACTAAAACCCAGTCCTACAAAAGAGGCCTCTCTTCGTAACTCCTCCTCTCTTTGAAAGCAAGGGGACCACTTACAAACACAAAGCGAAGATTATGTGCTAACATTGGCAGGATTTGAGGCTTTACAGCTTGTGAAACTATCCAAAACGTGGTCTTTCTGGCTGGGCAGGGCGAGTGTATTCGGTAACACACCTTCCTTTCATAATTGTTCCGACCCGGGGATATTTTTCAGAGCTCGCTGCAACTCCCTTCCTTTGTACGGAAACCAGCCCGCCAGAAGATGGGACGCGGAGCAGAGTCGGGAGCGGGGAGGCACTCCTACGTCGCACAGGATGAAAATTAAATATTAACATGCACCTTCTGCTACCTGCCTGGGAGTCACACAGTTACAGCATTTTAACTTGTATGGCCGTGGAGAGGGCAGGTTTGAGTTTTCAAGTGGTGGCAGACCCTCCCGTTCCCCAGTGGCCGCAATTAAACGCTCGAGTCCTTCAGCTTTATTGCACTATGTTTTGAATCACTTCTCATTTCATGTAACAGCTAAAACATTCAGGCTTAACCTTCAAATTCACAAGAAAATCCTGCTTAGTTTGGAGCAACTAGGTCAGTTTGCCAGAACTGAGATAGAGAATCTACACACCTTCTTAAACAGTATAGAGGCTTCTTCCAGATTTTCATCTGACTGAGCTTGCAGCTAAGTAACTTTGGAGCATAACGAAAATAGGTTTTAAGGTTATGCTCACGTTGTTCAATGAAGTAGTCAGGGACTGAATGCAAGTACCAGAGCCCTGATCTGCACTGCTTAGCTGTTAGGTCATTCTCTGGTGCTATTTTGGACTGCTCTAGCTATGCTCTCTCCCCATGACCGAACCTGGATGCAGTTCTGGCAAGAAACAGTTCCAAAGGATGCTCCCAAAAGGCAGCATGGGTAAAACTGCAACAGGTTTGACTCTTTCCTCTGCTACTGTCTCAGTCCTCCAAACACTATCTCAGCAGCCTTTGAATCCTTGAGCACTCTAAGATACTGCAGATCATCTGCTTCATGCTAGAAAAGCACCAGTCTGAAAAGCTGCAATGTAGGTGCTTAAACTAAAATGTAAATGCAAAACAACGGTTCTGTCTTAGGATCCAACAACAGCCAAGGCCACCTGGTGTGGACGCATGCAGTGTGAATGCAGGCCTGCTGCAGGTCTGCTGGGTCGCAGTAGCATGGATGTAAGCCACTCTGCACCGCTGGCCTGGGGGCCAAGGATCCCTTTCTGCAGCTGACATACTTTGCAGTGTAACTAAGAGTCCCAGGCTGCCTCTGAGACATTTAACTCACGACTGTGCAAGTCCCTAAGCCCTACCTAGAGAGCATTGTCTAGCCACTGAGCAGCACTCCTGCAGCAGGTTTGCCAAGCTGCAAAGTAAGACTCAGAACTGGTAGAGCTCTTTGCTTTCACAGCGGGAGGATTGAAGAATTGAATGGGGCTGTAGGTTTCAGAGCAATTGGGTGACCTTTCAAAATCTCAAAATTGCTAAAGTAGCAATTAATCTCAAATTAACAGCTACAAATACTGTTCATAATCAGGTAAATGAGCTGGGAACATGACAAATTTTAACTAGCCGCTCACTGCATGGCACTCTCCAACACACCTTGCCAGCTCTATCATGAAAACATACAGCCTCCATAAGCTATACCAAAAAGGAGCCTGGCCATGGAAACTGGTCTTTGTAAAGAACTTAGCCACTTTAATCACAACAATATACCTTAATACTGGGGAAAGGAGTCCCACAGCTCAATGGCATGTTTTGGGAAAAAAAAATTGACATCTGCATACTTGCTTCATTATGTCCCCTCAGTTCTTGGACCAGAATGGAATAAACAGCTGATCCTTATTTACTTGTGAAACAAAGTCTGTAAAAAACCCAAGATTTCACAAAGCCCAAACCATTCCATTTGAAACACCACAGACCGAAGTCTATTGCCAAATACAAGGCGGGATCCTGGGGGAACCCAGGGGATAGCAACTTTGGAAGTTGTGGTATCCTCAGCCACGGGACAGATGTGCCCAAAGGGCAGGAACACTGGAAGCTGAGGCAAATTTCTCAACTGAATATCAAAGAACAAAAAGGAATTTTCCTATAAATGAGGAACTCTTCAGCAAGCTCCAGTGTATCCAAAAGCTATTGTTTCCTAAGAACCTGCAGGGCACATTTTTTAAAAGGTACTGAAAGGTGCTGTTTGCAATCCAAATACTTTTCAACACTGATTCAGTTGACTTCATTTTGGACATACAGTTTTGGGTGGAAAAAAGTATCATTTGCAGATGCATCTCTTGATCTGCCTACAGCGTCATCCATAGTGACTATCTTAGACTAAATGACTAAATTTTTAGGCAAATGAAATTAGATTACATGAGTTCTGTTCCAAGTGATTCAGATACTTAAACCTACAGTTAGTCTGAAATAGAAAACACAAGAGAATACCCAGGTGCCACGTATGGAGGAAGAGGCCTCATGGAAGTGACAATTTTAGGAACAATTAAGAGAATTAACAGCATCCAGTGCTCTGAGTGCTGATACTTTTAACAGGCTGGCAGGTAATAGTGGGAGAATCACAATCCCTTTTCAGTGTTTGAAATGTGGGCAATTCCTTAGAGATTGGACAATCTTTCTCTCAAAATGCTTTCTCTCCTTTGTCACTTGACAGCTGAGCAGTTTGCAGGGCTGCTCAGTAACCCAGAGATCCAGGTTACATCCCTCTTCATGCCTACCAGGAGGGAGCTCAGAGCTCCAGGTTACTGTAGAAGGAGCACTGAGTACATCCCTTTTGGAAGCTCTGTCAGCAATGATGACAAATGAGGATAATGAAGCACTGGGACAAGGACGAGTCACCCAGGGAGCATAGGGAATGGCTGAGCTCTAGGATTTTCAAGACCCAGCTAAGCAATGTGGCCTGAATTGAGCACTGGCCCTGCTTTGAACAGGACCTTGCACCAGATTACCTCCTGTGGTCTCATCTAACCCAAATGACTGATTCTGCAGTGAGTGTGGAAACTCTTGGTCCAAAGGAAAGCAGGTAAGAGGCTAACCAACCCTTTAACCTAGCTATAGCACTCAGATAGGAGTTGGCATACTCAGAGAGGGAGATTTTACTTTACTCTAAGCACAGAAATGATCCTGAGAGCAGGAACCCTGCTTGACTTGTTGTATACTTGAGCAATACATGTAAAACCAGGTTTGTAAAGGAATTTGTGTTGTATACATCAGCCTGATATTAATTTCTCACCATCATGAAAAAAGATCTTGTTAATGTGGATACACAAGATGTGCTATAGAGTGCTGATGCTCAGAGTGGCCCAAAAAGGCATAAACCTGAGCCTGACCAAGTTTGTTTTACCTCAGTGGCAACCAGCCACATCAGACACAAGTTGATTCCACGTAGAAATTTCTGCACGATATTTCCCAGTAGTCCAGATACTAGAGACACAGCCTAGGAAGCCAAAACCAGCTCTGCATTTAGCTAGCTCAGTGGCAGAGAACTTACTAGCCCAGGATCTGGACATAGGGTGGCCATGATAACTTGTTCAAACTCAAACCTAGATCAAGGCTCATAGCAGTATAGTTGCCGTGACTAAACTGATTAGCGTAGAGCTGGCAGCCAAACAAGACCAGTGCAGGTGTCAGACCGTGGCATTCACTGATTCATCATGCAGATAAGCTGCCTCTGGATAGCTGAGTGTTAACTGTATGGTACTTCTCATCTGAAGGGCAAAACAATTCTGTACTAATTAGGAGCTCAAATACTACTGGATTGAATGTTATGCATTTCAGAAGCCCCAAATCTGGATTAAATCACACATACTAGCTGTTTAATCACTTTTGTAACACAGATGCTGTAAAATTAGAAGCTCTAAATTAGAGTGAGTGCATTGAGTGCACCCTCAGTTTGCAGATGACACCAAGTTGGGCAGAAGTGTTGATCTGCTTAGGGGTAGGAAGGCTCTACAGAGGGATCTCGACAGGCTGGGTCAATGGGCCAACTGTCTGAGGTACAACAAGGCTCAGTGCCAGGTCCTGCTCTTGGGTCACAACAACCCCATGCAACACTGCTACAGGCTTGGGGAACAGTGGCTGGAAAGCTGCCCAGCGGAAAAGGATCTGGGGGTGCTGGTGGACAACTGGCTGAATATGAGCCAGCAGTGTGCCCAGGTGGCCCAGAAGGCCAACAGCATCCTGGCTTGTATCAGAAATAGTGTGGCCAGCAGGACTAGGGAAAGTGATTGTTCCCCTGTACTCGGCACTGGTGAGGCCACACCTCAAGTCCTGTGTTCAGTTTTGGGCCCCTCACTACAAGAAAGACATTGAGGTGCTGGAGTATGTCCAAAGAAGGGCAACGAAGCTGGTGAAGGGTCTAGAGCACAAGTCTCATGAGGAGCAGTGGCTGAGGGAACTGGGGTTGTTTAGCCTGGGGAAAAGGAGGCTGAGACCTTCTTGCTCTCTACAACTACCTGAAAGGAGGTTGTAGCCAGGTGGGTGTTGGTCTCTTCTCCCAAGTAACAAGCAATAGTGCAAGAGGAAGTAGCCTCAAGTTGCGCCAGGGGAGATTTGGATTAGATATCAGGAACAAGTTCCTCACCAAAAGAAAAAATGTCAATCATTGCCACAGGCTGCCCAGGGAAGTGGTTGAGTCACCATCCCTGGAGGTATTTAAAACATGCATAGATGTGGTGCTTGGGGACATGGACTTGGCAGTGCTAGGATAACAGTTGGACTTGACGGTCTTAAAGGTCTTTTCCAACCAAAATGATTCTATGATTCACGCTGAGAATTTATAAGGCAAGACTTTGCAGAACTAAAAGCTGAAAAACTGACCTTTTTTTACATTTGTGGGGTATTAGGTTTTTGGGGTTTTTTGTTGTTTTTGTTTTTTTTTGGGGGGGGGGCGCACAATACTTTGTTTTATTTCTTGCGTGTGCCTTCTTGATCAATTTGATTCTTAAATTCTTGGTAACTCATTGTTCATGTAATTTTCACATTCACAGTTCAAAGAAGCACAATCATCTAGAAACAACCCAATTAAGTGACTCAGCTTTTGGAACTGCAACATTCCCTCTTTAGCTGTCTACATCCCCCAAAGGAAAAAAAAAAACCTTCATACAGATTAAATGTAAAAATCAAAGTAAGTTACAAGCAAGTAAAAAAAAAAAATACTTGAACGTTTTCATTCACTGAAATAATGTATTACATTAGACATTATATTATTACATTATATTAGTTACATTATATTAGTAAGAACTATTAGTGTTCAGCTATTGCTATAACTAGATAGATAACATTTCTAGTAAGCAGCAGTTTCTCTTAAAGTGCAAGTTTCATGAGTAAAATCGTAATTCTTAAGAAGCCAGTCACAAATCTCAGTGCCCTCTTTGTACCAAGTAGTTAAAGAGAAGTCCACCCAAGAGCATGAACGCATCGCACCCGTTTAAGAGATTTAAAAAAAAAAACAAACAACCATGCTAGGAAGGAACAAACCTTTTTCCACCCCAAACTGAACCTCATATAGCTACCACACTAAGTGAAATGGTAAGAAAGCTGCCCAGCATCACAAGATTTGTGACAAAATACAAAGTTGACAACATTGATTTCTTTGTTAATGCAAACCTTGGTGTTGCAAGAGGTGAGAAGACTGCATATGCCATGCAGATTGTATAATCAAAGACAGGGCTGCAGATTGCATTCCTGCTGGCAAGGCAGGGAAAGAGCCATAGGCATTTCCCGTGGGGCCAGCTAGGCTAACAACTGCTGGCCAAGCGGCTTTGCGGACAGACAGCTGGGACCTCCTTCTCTCTGTGCAAGTGGAGGAGAGTTTCCTATTCCAGTTGTCTCCAGGAAGAAAACAAAACCTAAGGGCCCTTTTCACACATTACATAGGTACACAAAGTGGCTGGTCAACTGGGGAGGAAAGGGGTGAGGACTGTACTCAGATGTGCTCCCATCATCTTGCCAGAAACACCTGCTACATCAGCTGTTGCAAATCCAGAGTTAAAGGTCCAAGCACTCCTCTTCCCCTGGTTTCTCTTGCTCCCTTCACAGTGAATTTCTCCTTAATATGCGGCAATCTCGGGCTGAACCCATGACGTATCCAGAGTGCAATTGAGTAGCAATGCTCACCATCTTCATGACAGAAGAATCAGGCAGACACCCAAGCCAAGCCATATGTGACCTGCCAAGTCCTACACATCACATCAGCTTTCAGTCAGAATTCAGAAACATGTAAGTCTCCTGAATGTGTACAATTAAAGGTTTTTAACGATGGGATTATGTTGTCAGTATTTCCTGCATTTAACATATGCCCATGTTATGATGAACACCAGCAGAACTGCAATAAGTCTTCTGAGTATCCTACACACACACCTCCCCCCAAAAACAAACAATAAAACAAACCAAAAAAATCCACACCAAAACCTTGACTCCTCAGCACTTGAGAATCCAAAGTAGAGTATATACTACAACTGACTGACGATAATTATTACAATAGAAATTCCTGGTTTTGCTTAACCACAGTGTCAGACTATCCTCAAAGTAACAGCTTTTAAGTGGGATCTGATTCACATTTCAGGTAGAAATAGTAGTATTTGTCTTATCAATCTGCAGAAATTATTTCCAGTTCTGTATATACAGAGAAGTGAATGGGCTGTCTTCAGAAGTTCCTTGTTCCCAGAGGCAGAAAGGTAAGTTTGATCCATGAAAACCAACTCCTCATCCTTTGAGACGAAAATCCACACAGAGTTTCTATGAAAGTTGAAGGGACCTTCTCAAATTAATTCATTAATTAGAAATCGGAGACTCAAAGAAGAGCAGACCGGCTAAGCAATGGTCCTGGAGGTACTCACACTACCAGTTAAGATGAAAATTAGCACTCGCTTTATTCCGATAATGCTCCCACCAGTCTCTACTAAAGGAGAAAGCACACCTGAGACTTCAGACTCTAGGAGCGAGCTCTCACCAGCTGCATACAGCAGCAGAAGTAGACTGACCAGCAATGCTACTGCAATTACATTAAACTACAAGACTCATGAATGCATGCAAGTGAAGCTTGCTTTATAGTTATTTTACTAAGAAACAATTTACAGCAGCAGCAGTCTGTTCCATGCGAAACCGTGCATTTGGAAGCCACGGGACTACACCAACCTGGGAAATGAAGAAGGATGGGCATCTGTGCAGGCATGCATAACAAAGAATCAATGAACAACCTCTCATGTTACACCAAGGATTACCCCCACAAACACAGTGTTTCTTTGACCACGAGAAAAATTAAGAGCAAAGACTGCAAGAACAGATGTAAAAATACAGGAATAACTAACCAACCCTCAGCATGAAAGTACCAAAACTTTCTAAGTTTTTTTTACTATATACCTATTTTACACTCGAAAAAAAGAACAGCTGGAGAGCTGATGCTGTTTGCAATACTTTTAAGTTTGGTGCTTGCAAGTTTCCTCAAGTAGAAAATATACCTCAAACAAAAAATCCAGGAAAGCTGACTTTTCTTTCACTTGGGCAGGGCAGGAAACAATTACATATCAGAAAAATGTTTAGTGTTGATTATGTAGACACTTCAGGAGATACAGGAAAAAATACCTAAACCAAATTCTGCCGCTGTTTTAATTCCACTTGCACAAGCAATGCTTAAAACAGGTGGATGGAGCAGTCACATTTTTTAAGCATTTTCAGTGTCTGAAAGTCATTGATTTTAAAAAGTTAGCTTATCTGTAAAATATGGACCTATGAAAATACAAACCATCTTTGCAGAGAAGAAAAAAAAAAAACAGGTGTTTTATTTATGAACTGCAGCAAACATGCAGTAGGGCAGCCTTCTGCCTGTCCTTGCTGGGTGCCTAACAAGTGCACAGAGAAAGGAGAAGTAAGATGGAAGTGGAAAGGATATGCTAAGTACAGAAGATGCAGATGGTAAAAGGATCCTCAGAATTATGAAGAAAAAAGATAAGGATCCCAGGATCCTTAAAGATCTAATGCTTAAAATATGTGACTGCTTACAGATCTTGGGATCCTTATCTTTTTTCTTTATAATTAAGCTGATCTTGGGATCCTTATCTTTTTTCTTTATAATTAAGATGATCTTGGGATCCTTATCTTTTTTCTTTATAATTAAGATGATCTTGGGATCCTTATCCTCCTGGGTGGAAAAAAAACAACATACATAGGACAAACAGTACACGGGACTCTGGTGTTCCTGCGTAGCTGTGCACATATGCATGATCACATTTTAGTATGATTAACTTTTTTTTCTTATTAAGAGATACCTATTTCCATACCAGAGGTTATTTACCTTCTCTTTGAAAAGTCTAGGGAGCAATGGTGATTTCACGAGATCATAGAATGGTTTGGGTTGGAAGGGACCTCAAAGATCACCTAGTTCCAACCCCCCTACTATGGGCAGGGACACCTTCCACTAGACCAGGTTGCCCAAAGCCCCATCCAACCTGGCCTTGAACACTTCCAGGGATGGGGCATCCACAGCTTCTCTGGGCAACCTGTTCCAGTGCCTCATCACCCTCACAGTAAAGAATTTCTTTCTAACATCTAATCTAAATCGACCCTCCTTCAGCTTAAACCCATTACCCCTTGTCCTGTCACTACACTCCCTGACAAACAGTCCCTCTCTGTCTTTCCTGTAGGCCCCTTTAGGTACCGGAAGGCTGCAATGAGACCTCCCCGGAGCCTTCTCTTCTCCAAGCTGAACCACCCCAACTCTCTCAGTCTGTTTTCATAGGAGAGGTGCTCCAGCCCTCTGATCATCAGATGAACTTCTTGTTCCAAGTGAACAACGCAAGCAACCAACCCAGGAGGGACTAATGCAGAGTATTGTTGGAAAAAAATCTCAAGAAGTGGAAAAGAGATTAAAAGCTTTCTGATGTTACGATAGCACATTAATAAAGCCACTTCTCCTCATCTGTTATCATCAATCAAAGGGAGGGAAGCGGACCCAGAAAGAGTATTGAAACCAGGTTAAAAGGTGTTGCAGGACAAGGGCTATGTCCATGCTTTAAGTGAGACAGCAAAGTGAAAGCTTGGAGACAACCTCCTCTCCACAGAAGTCCAGTTTCATCAGTCATCTGCACTGGAAGTACAAGTGATGGATCATTTCTGAAATGCATTAATAGTCGCAAGCTATTTGAATCATATTCAAGATGTCCATCTTCCTGTGGTGTCCATTATCAATAAAACTAGATGACAAAAGTAAAGAAGTTACATTTGTGCCAGTTGCTTGAATAAAATGGAATTCTCTCTCCCTATCTCCCTTCCCCCAGCTGTTTTTGCCCCAAACTTCAAAGCCTTATTTGCATTCATACAAAATCTGTTTACAGTCAACTTTACTGCGATACTGGAGCTTCCTCCCTCCCCCCCGGACTAAGACACAAAGCAAAGCTGGCCAGGTGTCTCTAAACCACAGAGCCAGCTGCTCCTAACCAAGCTCACAGGAAATAGCAAGGAAAATATGCAGCATTTGACACATCTGGAATAGATTGCAGAGTCTTTGAAAACAGTGTCCCAATTCCCTTCCTCCTGCTGATGAGATTTCAGGCTACCAAACTGCTGCATCAACTATAGAGGATTAGATAACATGTGTACATTTTTAACCCTACGTATTCTTTCTGTCCAAATGAGAATTTTTCAAAGCTAGTCCAGGAAAAAAACCCACACACAAAAATACCCAACAGCAAAGCAAAACCCAAGTATCTGTATGAAGCTTTCTATAATAGTGGAGCAAACAGAAATAAATCAATCACGAGACTGCTATTTAATTTGGGAAAACTGATTAGCTGGAAAATAGTACTAGTTGACATTGGGAAACATAGAAAATGAATCCATACTGCATGTTTTCTACAGTTGTATTAACTCATTCCTAGAAATGTCCTTACGGTTTGTTGCCAGAAAACACAGGATGAAAAGCAGAAGAGAGGATTGATTAATATCTATTTTGCCAAGTAATTTGTCTGTAATTCCATGTTGACACAAATATTGCAGTGTGCATTTTTCAACGTGAAGTACAAAAAAACCCCAAAAGTGTAAGTCTTAATTAGCAAAACAAAGCAATGTTTTATTATCTGCTTCTTTTTCATATGGACAAAGAATGCAAAAGAACACAGAAACAAACAGGTAAGTTTGGAAGGTAATCCCAATCGGATATTGAACATAATACTTAGTTTTATTCTTTCCATAAAGAGTTGGGAAGTGGAGGCGCCCATAAAGTTTTAATCACTTTCAGTATCTCTGAAAGATTAAGAAAATGAATAATGTGACCAGTTTACATATGTATATTTTAAACATTCATTATAGATACAAAACTGAATACAGCACTAGCTTAAAACAACATAAACCTCACTGGTTTTAATGTTAGTAATAAAAAGGCAGAATTCTAATATAAAAAGAAAAACTGGAGGAAAGTATTTGGATTTTTTTTTCCTCAAAGGTGCAACCAACAACCAATGTATTTTTGCAACTGAGATTCCAGTTGTACCAAGGACTGAGAGATGTATTCTCCTACTTAAGGAGAAGCATAAATTTCACAAACTTTAAAGGAAACCACACATGCATGAACAGTAGACAGTACCCCTTAAAGAGATGATATTTGTAAGAAAGTAATGGTATACCTTAAATAAATACTGGGAGAGGTGCAACTCACATTTTCTACTGTCAGAGCTTTGAAAGTAAGTTGTGGGGTTTTTTCCTACAGAGATTATTTCCAAAATTACCTTACATTTAAATCAGTTTATTCTGAGGAAATGGGAAAGTATTTATTCTAGACAAGTGTTGCAAGGTAGCTATATGAAATTTTTTTGAGAAGCCCTTATGGAGGATGATGTATTTATACTGATCTCAAGACTTCTTAAACAGAGCCAGTGTTATAACCCAGGGAATGCATTTGCAATACTCTGTTTCGGGGAAAAAAGGTGCACCTACGAGGACCAAACTGTGTAACCGAGGACTGACAATGTATGGCTGTCCATCCCTGCTAATGTGAACAAACTCTATCTTTTAATGGGATCATGCGTATGAATAACAGACTTTCAGGCTCAAGCCCAAACCACTTAATAACAATTCATGTGAGGAAAGTCAGGATGAGACAAACAATTGAATGCCTTTACCTCCATAATTACATCTAATAGTAACTTAATGGCCAATTAACAAAAAATACATACGTAGCTCTAAGATTAAACAAAATTTAGAGAATATGCTGTTACAAAATATATTTTGACATATTTCCTAAGAAGCAATTCAAACAGTCATTTATGCAGAGTTATTTACAGGGGACTCAAAGTGGAGCATCAGTTTTAAGCAAACCAGTATACTGGTTTGAATTTGATAAAACATTGGTGAATACAAGTCTGTGACAACAAGGGAATTGGGGTTTAGTAAACTTAAAAATGTTCTACACAATCATTAGATGGATCTAAATTATATAAAAAACTGTCTGAACTGGTTAATCCGAATCATTTAATGCATTCCATTGTACTCAAAGTTCAGATCAGCAAGTCAGTGGTACCAACGCGCTGTAAAACAGGTTACCACTTCAATCTTTCAGATACAACAAGCACAGATTAACCAAGTCTGACTGTACCTAATCTATACTAACAGATGGTTTATTCTTACTTCAGTACTATCTTTTTAATAAGCACAAACAAATGTGCTAAAACAAAAGGCAGCAATTATAAATATTTACTAAAATGACCAGGACTGGCATTTGAGCATAAACCATTCCGTCATTTGTTTTTGAAGCCATTTCTTCACTAATTTGTCTTCTGGTTTTAGTAGTCTTCTATTAACTCAGAGGGTTACAGATCATCTGAAAGTTTCACACTGGTATAGGAAAGGAATGTCTGTTCGATGCAGTCTGGAGATAAAGAAAGAGTTGTACTTCAGTTCATCACAGTGATTCACTAGAAGTAGCGCTACTAGCTGAAGTTAAACCTAGAAGCAGCAAAGCAGCAGCATTTCCCTCCCCATGTTGGGATAGGTGAAAAAAATATTTTTATTTTGTTATCATTTAAAAAGGAACTGAGAATATTTTGTAACTGTAGAGGTAATATTTTTGTTTATTAAAACTAATAGTCACTGTATAGGAAATTGCTTGTCTATGTAACAACAGGGACATTTAAGTGTGGTAGCAATTAATTTGAACTTCTTGTTTCAATGCTTAAGATACTTTGAAAAAAATAATATTTACGCATCCAGCACTGTAACAGATCTTATCAGCCCATACATCTCAGTGATGCTTATAGGTGAAGGAAAAATTCAAAGCCACTGAACTCAGACAGGACAACTCATTAACTTCAGTTAATGCTAAATTAAATAGAGTTTTGTCCCAAAGCAGAATTTTAACCATGGCAGAACAAAGAATCTCAGACCACATTATCATATGCTCTCATTATTCTCTTCAGGCTACAGTTTTCAAAATAACAATTAGCCCTAACAATTATTTTTTAAATAGTATTTTTACATTTTATTGTACTGAAAGCTAACATACATTTTCAGTCTCATCTCTACAAGCTTCAGTATTCTGAAGAGGTTACTATATTACTAAGAAAAGGAGAGATATGTAACTACTGTAAAAAGGAAATGCTGCCATGTAGATGCCAATTTAGGTTGCTTACTAAAAGGTAATATACACCTTAGTTATGTAAGTTTAACCACATAATTTTGACAAAATGGCACATTAAAAAGAAATATTGTTACAGCTATATTAACCGATTTTTTCTATGATCAAGAACTATATAGTACAGCACAAATATTTATTAGCTGTTTTGAAATGTATATCACTGTCTTATATAAAAGGAACCGTATCTTTTTTTCGAGGCAAATACTGTCTCATTTTTTTTTCATGCTTAGATAATGTGTTGCTGGTTACTTCATATTGGTCCTGTGACCAACCCTGGAAAAAAAATTATGAAAATCTGCTTTATTACAGCAAACACAGCTTCTCAGTTAAGCCAAAATACAGTGTTTAGACATTTTAAGTAAAATGCAGAGTGATGAAAATGCTACCGTGCTTATTTTGATGCTTAGATTTATCTCATCATGCAGTTAAAGTAAAGAAAGTTAAACGGAGATCCCTGGCTTAAGTTACACAGTAAAGTCCAATAGATCCACCTAATGGATAAAAAGTATTAAAAGAGAAAAAGGGTGGGTATGTGCCAGACTGATTAGTCAGCTACCTGAAGGACGTATAAAGCACACTGTCGCATACGCACTAATCATACTTGTACATGACTGTCTTAATCCAGTCACGTAAAGAGAAACAATACTCATCTATTGTTTGCACGGTCAGACCCCCGTCAATCAGACTTAATATGCAGGCAGATCAGTGCTTCCCAACTTGCTGACAACAGGTTGACTACGAAAGCTGGTTTTCCAACGCAAACGACAGTATCCTGACAGACAGCAGATACTGTTTCTTGCTTCAGAAAAACAACAGGTTCCTCTTTGGTTTTGTTACTATTAGTTCTAGGGAGGACTGGAGGCAACAAGGATGCATTATTGCTTTCAAATTTCCTGACTTACAAGACTTCCAAGTATTTCTGAGTCCACACAGAATATATACAGCATTCAGGACGGATGTTCAAAACCCATGCAACTTCTGTGTTGTGATAGAAGTTTGACTGTTTATTTTTAAATTAATAATTTAATTATTCTCAGTTTTCCTAGGAGAGAAAATCTTATCACTAAAAATTGCTTACCTTCAGTACAAGAAAAAAAATCTTGTTCTGTGAGCAGCTGCCATGCTTTCAGACATATTTCTGACTTTAAGATAATTAACAAAGCCTCGAAAGAACAGGAGAAGTCCTGAAAGTATAGAAAATGCACAAAATGAGGTATATCAACCTAAGTATATGCTATCCCACATTATTCTTATTAAAATAATTTTTTTACAATCTAGGTTATACAAAGGGAGGTCTTTATGCATTGATCACGAATTCAATGAGCAAGTCTGCTTTTATCTTGTAATATTAGGATATAGCCTTATGGAAGGCTTTTCAGAAATTTTACACTCATTCTGGGTTCAACTATGCTCTGCTAAAATGACTGCATGAAAGAATGAAAAAAGAAGAAAAAAGAAAGAATACATACTGCACATTCTTTTCAAGTAGAATTCTTAAAATAAGTTACTAATGTCTTAGAAGACTACTCGAACCACTAAACGTACCTTTAGAAATGTCTAAGATAAACGTATTGCAAGTCAAAGGAGGAGAAAGAAAAAAAAAAGGAAAAAATAAAGAGAAAGACAGTACAGATTGCTCTAGCAACAAGCCAATAGTAAATTATAGCCGATTATGGCTTGAGATTTAACCATCCAGGAAAATACATGTGGTCCTAGAGGAGGAAGAACAACAGTCAATTCAAAGAAAATTACTCAACGTGTTATGATTACAAGTCCACATTTCAATTATTTTTAAATATCTAAATTTAACTGCATTTGAAAGACTATTTCAGCTCTGACAAGAGGAACAAGAGATACAGAATAGTCACACAGAAGGTACAGTTGCAACAATGGAAATCACTAACACAATGTTACCAACATCATTTCACCAGTTCAGAGATTTGCCGGACATCTGAACAAACCAACCCAGAAAAACACATTGTTGTATAGTGGACACAGCTCTTTGGTCCATTTTCCTCCACTAAGTAAACCTCAACAGATTAATCCAGTCATCAGTTGGATCAGGGAGAATCCAACAAGAGATAAAACAATCTGCCCAAAAAAGCTGAAGGGCCGAAACATGAATTCCACATCCAGTGGAGAGAAACACGAGCCTAGAGAGCAATCCTCCTCATTTCATGAACATGTAGGTACCTCAAAGATACACGCTTATGTGTATACATATACATTAAGATTCCAAAGATTCAAATGAAAATCTAAACCAAAATCTAAACCACCCCCCACCCCCATTTCTTGTCTAAATGCTTNGAAGCTTAACAAATTCAGCAAAGGATTTAATCATTTTCATCATCTTACATGCTAATAAAAAACCTCTATGGTTACACTGATATTTTGCTATGTGATGCACACTTTCTTCCTGGTCTCCAGGTTGAGACGCCTGATTCCACCACCCCCCACCCCCCCATTTCTTGTCTAAATGCTTTTTGCTTGTAAATTTTTATTTTATTATACTTTCTTTTTGCTTTTTTAAAACCAAAGCCTCATCAGAACACAAAACAAAACCCAAACACAGAGAATACTCTGCTAACCACCGCAACTTTGACCTAAGCCAGACACATTTCTGTGATTAAGGTGAATTCTGCACGGAGAAGAAAGCACCAAGATCTGGATCAAAGTCTACAACAAAAGCTGCTACCCAGACGTTACCAGAGATAGTCCCACATCCAACGGAAAAGCAGCTGAAACAGCAAAAGGTGGGCAGGCAGCTCTTAAGCTGCCTGAAAACATACTTTCTGCATTACACATGTTGGAAAACCAGTCCAAGTTCAACCCATATTTTATATTTCTTTGTTTAGGGAAGGAAAAAATCCCATCACTTTCCATTGTGTTCCTCAAAAAGAAACATTGGCTAATGTTTAAATTTAAAAATTAGAATTGTCTCTCTCATCAATTTGTTCACTGTACATGACAGCTCCTTGGAAGTAGACCACTTCACTTTTCCGTGAAGCGTAAGCAGCTTTTTCCAGATGTTGAAAGAAGGGAAGGGAGCAAAAACAAGTAGGTGAACACCAGAAGAGAGGAGAAGATGGCAATAGGTGGGCTCAAGTATGTCGAAAGACTATGCAAAAGAAATAATCCAACTGAGTCCATTCACTTCTGGAGAGACGCAGCACATGCTACTTCACATGCTCTAATGGAAAAGTTATCCGAAACAATGAAAGGCAGATCTGGTTGGCATTGCTCCCGTGACTTGATAATACTCTTCCATGTCCTGCTAAGTAGCTCTGTTGGGTTAAAACCTTCTATGGTGTTCCAGCAATCTCGGTATACCCACTTTATCAGTTTAAAAAACACTTCTGGCATATTTCATGCAAAACATTTGTAAGACAAGGGAACGTTGACTGCTGGATGCATAGTGCATGCCTCACAGTGCCTTTTATTCCAAGGCATATTATAAACTTTGCGAGTAAAAGAAAAAAAAATATCTTGAAACAATTAAGACTGAAAATAAGGCTCTCCTTTCTAAGTCTAAGGGAGCTAACTTCTCAACAAGTGCTGCAGAAGACTAGTAAAAAGAGAAAGTACAAATGCACAGCTTTTTCTATAGACACAGTGAGGGAAAATGTTAGGGGAAGAACACACTATTTTCATCCAAGTGAAAAAAGTGTCAAATCTCAGACACCACAAGGGTTTGTTTTAATTAAAGATTTATCTGGAGATATCTGTACCTGTAAAGAGTCATTTCACTTCCTACTTAAATACAATCACCTCAAAGAGAATATGAAAGCATTCAAGGGACTGATGCTGTGATGTGTTAAACATTTGCAGTTTCTCTGTATCTCAAGCAACCAAGTGCACAACAGTAGAGCAAACTGAGTATTAAGAAGTCTGATGAACGCCCTTAAAGTTTACTAAAAGGCAGACAGAGAAAGTTTTAGGAAACATCATTTAAGATTTCTGGCATTTCCTGTGAGATAAATAGCGAGTCACAAACAGTCACGATCTCAGTGTTGGGGTTTTCTTTAGAATTTACTCAACATTTCATTCTAACACTTGCTGTTAGCCGTTTGAGTCAATTGACACAAAGGGAAGAGTGCCACCTACTGAACCAGCAACAGTTTACTACATTTCCAGAGCCAGACATTAAAGTGGATAGTAGCATTCACTTCTGTAAGAGAAAATCATTCCAGATTCTATATTCAGATTACAAAATCCACAGTAAGAAAAAAGGTATAGCGGTTGGGGTTTGGTATATCCTACTTAAAAGCAGACAGAAGAGCAGAATTTAATGCATATGATAAGACTTTGAACATGGGCAGACAGACCTCTTAAGAGAAAGCTGACATCATGGGAGCACTGTGATCAGAAAGCATGAAGCCATTCTCTTGTCCGAATGAGAAACTACTGATGCAGCGTGCATTTCAAAAGACTAGAAAAGGACATTTTGTGACCTATGTACAAGACAGCAGACTCCACCTTCCTAGGATCAGTCACATTGCTTAGAATTTAACACTTGACATACAGGTATAAACCTGTATATGTAAGTACTAAGGTTTATATGTAAGCACTAGGTATCACTTGCTTTTCAGTATGTTCTCTACCTAAAGCCGAAGTTCCATTACACGGTTCCGTGCCCCTAGAGCAGTAGAAGCAGCTTAAAAAGCACGAATTACAAGTCTCAGGTATGTACATGATTACATAAGTAGAACAAAATTTTCTGAGTTAAGGTTATTTCAATAGTTCACAGTTCACACAATACCACCACTATGGTAAGCAATAACTCATGAATACTATGGAAATAAAAACAACACACAAAACTATCAGCAGCTAAAGAAAAAAACATAGCTAAACATGTTACAGAACTCTTACAACAACATGATTCATCTTTAAGTACTTCTACATCAAACCAGAAACATTTTCAATTGCCACTTACCAAGTACAAGAAATATCCACCAAAGCCAGTACTGTCCATTGAAATATCCAGTAAA
Source organism: Aramus guarauna (assembly GCA_013400195.1). NCBI lineage: Eukaryota > Metazoa > Chordata > Aves > Gruiformes > Aramidae > Aramus > Aramus guarauna. Next base: position 847,719 of record VXBL01008636.1, read on the forward strand.
ATAATCTGAAAACTGAAATACATATATGAGGCTTAGCTGCAGTAAGACAGATGACAGACATACTTAACACACTATGCAAATACAGAAAACACAGAGGAAAAAGCAAATTTAAATAAAAGTAATATATTCCACTAAAATGCAAAACTGGTATTTGTGCAGCGGTTTAATATACAAATAACACTTTCAGTGTCAGCTGGTCTGTGGCAAAGTTATTTTAAAACCTCTAAAAAATATGTGTGGGTGTGTATTTAAATATATATATATTAAAAAACCCCTTCTATTACTTGCAGAATCATCTGACATTTTCTATTATAATGAATCACCACTTGTGGATTTTCCTTTTTTCCCCCCCAATGCCTGCCATCCCAAACACATTACAGCAGCCTGCTGCTTTAGATATTAACACCAAAAGCCACATTAGTTTAATCTTATCAGACAGGGATGTTCTGCTGACCCCTCAAAAGAAGAGCTTTTGACCTTCTGTATACCCCCTACTGTTAATCGCTGCCAAGAATACCAGCCCCATAAAGACCCCCAACTCATTAAAGTCTTTTCATTTTCAAACCAGCATTCAGTTCCCAGCAGTGAGCTGAACGCCAACTAAATGAACCTTGAAGTGGCATTTCAACTGTTCCTGTTAGTGACCACGGTAGACAGTTTTGTCCTCCCTGTGATGTGGGAGGCAGCTGGAGGGCAGGGTGTGATGGTATTGGAGACAGGTATCTGTGCCTTTACCAGACTCCAGACTGCATGCTTCGCTGATAAAAAGGCTAATCAAATGTCTCCAAAACTCACATAAGTAGTAGGCACAGGGAAATGTGTGAAAAGTTGCCAGAAGGAATAAAATAACCTATTTAGTAGCTCTGCACACTTCTCACACGCTTCCCATCCTACTATCATTCAGAATGCTTACTGCATCCTGCCACAGCGCTTCCCATTTGCCACTGCTAGGACATTTCAGTAGTATCAACCAAGAAATCACATAATTCAAGCACATAATTCAGGTTTCTTTTAAGAAAGAAAGAAAAAAAAAAAGAAAAAAAGAGAAGATAGTGAGCCACATAGGCAACCAGATAAAAATCCAAGACATTGAAAGAACTCTAGATATAGGGTTTGTTTTTTTTCGTCAAGTAACTGTGCACTGGGAACCACGTTTTCTCCAGAATAAAGCCAGATCATGTGAATTCTTTGAAGGTTTAATCCTGTACTGTATTCATTTCTATGGGCAATCCAAGAAAAAAATATTAAGAAACCGAAATGCTAAGTTGAACTAAAGAATTGGTACTTACACTATCACTATATAAATACTAGCATCTCTATGACTCGGCAGAATAAGCTTTTCATATTTTGACACTTCATTAAAATATCAAATGAATACTCAACTCCCAGGAAGCTGACAACATTATTAATTCCGTCTCACTTGATAATATTTTCAATTCTCTAAACATATATACCAATACTTTTTTTTAAAGTGACAATTTCATTTAATTGGAAAGAAGATTTACTAAAATCAGCAAAAGAATACTGGCGTATGTGCCTTACTCTCGCACTTCCTTTAGGCAGAGGCAGCCACGGCTGTAGAATTCCCTCAACAGCAAAATTGTGCTTTTATTCTTTTCCCCTTCCCCAGTAAAAACTGATACAGACAGAGCACACGTGAACTTGGACTGTTTAGACACTATAAAAGTTTTGTACTCCTGACCCTGAGTAAGGAAGGGTAGCACAAGCCTTCGGAGGAGCTTGAAACAAAGGAACAGAACAATTTTGTGCACAGACATGTGCTTGTGTGTCACCATTAAAGCAAAATTGTTGGCATACACCTTATGAGCTTTCTGCTTATTTCGTGCTCCCTTTCTAGAAAGGGAGACAACATAGGAAGATATTAATAGTCACTATGAAAAAACCCACCCCTGAGGTCTTGGAATTAGTCAGCTCTAATATTTTGGAATTAGTAACAGATTATCTACAAGAATTTAAATATAGTCTAGAACATAGTAATTCTTCAAGGAAGTTTAGCATATATTAATTTTTGTTATGAGCGCATTTTCAAGCGGACAGGAATAATAAAACTGACACAATGAGCAAGTTCTGCCCTCTGTTTAGCATGCCTCAAGGGAAGCTGAAAATATCCCCAATGAATGCATAGTTGAAAAATTCACGTCTTCTCACTCCCTAAAGATAAATTCCATCCCAAACTCTGAATTCCAACTAAATACACCAGAATCACATCTGGTCCAGTAGCATTCCCCTACCCCGGGGAAGAAGAAAAAAAAAATTATACAGGAAGATACATGCAATCTCTTCTCTCTACAATCCTTGTACTACTGTCCTAAGAGCAAATCAAGTTAAGTTACTAGCACACACACAGAAAAAAATAAAAGAAATTCAGAGTTGGCAGGGCATAAAAGATAACTACGTTATCCAAGATCTCTTTCTTCACTAGAGAATTTTAATGAGATTTTAAATGTTGTGTGTCTCAGACATGTAGAATTCAAGTTCAGAAAGAATCATTATATTTCATCTAGCATCCACTTAGTCAGCTATGTAACTTCCATTTGGCTAACATACCTTTCTGAAAAATATCTAGTCTTGCAGTGAAAATATCAAGAAATTGAGCATCTAAGAGGATAAAATGTGACTACCTATTCAATTTTTACTTGATTCACTATGTATATTACAAGGAATGAAAGAATCAGATATAAGGAAGAAATGTTTTCTGATCCCCCCTCCACGAATAGGCTGAGCCATTTATAAATCTTTCATATAGGACACTATAATACCAGTGACATTTTAGGTACTTGCTCCACTTCTTCCATATGCTTTTAAATATTTGTGTAAAGAATGAGTCATTCTGCATTTATTTTAGTTGAAAGATGAACGTAAAATGCTGTATCAGATAAAAATAGATTAAGCTTCATCATTAGTAAGCATATATGTATATAGAGCAAGTAAATTCTCTAAAGTGGATGTTACAGAAAATTCTAGGCATTGTGTTAAGGACTGGAATTTAATTTACTGATTTTTAATTCCATTATTATATATCCTTGTCTAAGTTGTTATGGTTTGGTTCTATAAACAGAGTCTGTACAGTATGAATCAAGAAACATACCCGTACAATGAGAATCCATTTGATCAGGGAGAGACCAAATCCACAGATTGCACCATACCTTCCAGCTATGGTATTTGTTATACAGAAGGATAAACAAAATCCAATCCAGTTGAAAATAAACGCCACTATAAAATAAAAGAAACAGTAGCTTCTGTTAATCTGTATAGATAAGCAAACAGACTTAACATTAATTTCACTTTTAAACTAATAAGGACATGCTTACACAGTCAGTAATTCCCTTCCAGTAATTCAGGCTTTCAGAGATTGACTTTGAACCCAGACATTCCCCATGGTATAGTCACTTAATAACAAAGCAAATGGTAAACAGGCTGGAACCTACTACTTTAAACAAGAGAAAATTCCAACATAAAAGAAAGCATTACATTGCTACAGAAATCCAACCAGATGACACTAGACAGGAGGGGTAAATGCAAACGAAGGACTATAACATACAAGACTTGGATTAAAACAAAGAAAAAAAAAAAAACAACCTTGCTACACTTTTATAACCAAAAATATAGTTATATGCACACATACGTGCATGTATCAAGGCTGCATATTCAGCTTTATCCAGTTTGGATCGAACAGAATAAAAGTATCCGCTCTTGCTCTGTAAACATAGTACAGAAATGAAGATAAGTTGAGAAGCTGATGTTTCACTGGTTACTGTCTTCTCTTTTAGATCTACATTCAAGCATAAGATGTAAAAAGCCTTGGAAGTTTTACACAGAAGCTTAAGAAATCAAGAAACAAAAAGGACACAGAGCATAACTTCAATTAACACTTTCACACAACTCCCAGTAATTTTACAATTTCAAGTTTCATATCCGCACACGTACTTGGCAATCAACATCATCTGTATTGACTTCAGTTTGTGTACATTAGGGCAAAGTGTGGGAATTCTCAATTAAGTCCCAGCTTTGGGAGTAAGTGAGGGCAACTAAAAAAAAAAAAAAAAAATCAAACCAAAAAAACCCCAAACAAACCAAAAAAAAAAAACCAAAACGACCACAACCACCACCAAACAGAAGAGCTGGGGGAGCTGGCAGAAGATGACAATTCAGGAGTTCTGGAGAGGACAGGACGGTGGAAAATTGAAAACATTTGAGAAACCCACAATAAACACAAAAAATACTGAAGAGGCAAGCAGGAATGGAAGGAGGGTAGAGAGAAACAAAACTCTGCACACAGATTCTTAATGTTTTCAATTCCCAAACTTAGGGGAAAAACAAAAACCACATAAAATTCCGGTATTAAATCACCACAGAAAAAAAAAAGGTCTGCCTTTTCAGTAAAAGTTTGAGCATTCACAGCAAAAATTAGGCACAGAAAATTGGTCAATAGTTTTCTTAAATAAAAGTCAATTTGGGAAGATTATCTATAAACAACTACTTTTTCTGTAATTTAAAACTTTGTTACAACTTCTCCAACAATCCACATGAAGATGCAATGATTTGCCCACAAATGCAAAACTAGTCTTTATGACTGCAGTGGGATACCAAGAACTGTAAAGAAATTGAAGTTCCAATTTTGGAACACTTTACGTCAACACAGTCATTTAGTACAAGTGAGAAACATCTTGCTTCAGGCAGAGCCACAGGTAACAGATGGTGGCAATGAGAAAGCTTACTTTTATGCTAATCACTAATCTTAAAAAAAAAAAAAAAACCAAAACCACAACAACTTTCAATAAATACATATGCCAAATTGCTATATGCAGAGAAGAAAAAAAAAGATCATTTCTATTACATAAGAACTACAGAACACTGTGACCCTAACATTTAACTACCTTTCCAAAACACAAGAAAAGCATTTATATTTGAGAAAGCTTGGATACATTGTTTTGAAAACAGGATTTCTCTATTTGAAGTGAGCTCTCCAAATCCACCATACTCGTAGAAGTCACAGATTTCAGAAGCTAGTTCTTCCAACGCATCTCTCTTCCTGTCTCAACATAACAGCTTACTGCTCTCTCCCTTCCACCTCTGCTCAAGCTACAAAGGGTGACCGCAATTGTGGCTCCAAAGATAGGTATGCTAAGAAGGACAGAAGGTAAGACATGTTTCTAATGGACTATGCAGACTAGAGGATTTCCCAGCATACCTACAATTTTAATAGGTGTATTTTTTAAAAAATAAGAATTTTTATAATACCTGAACAAATTTGTACACGCATTATAAAAATTACAGATTTCCCAATCATAAGTATGGGAAGGAGAAAAAAATTATTTCTTGTAATTAAAGTTGAATACAGTGGTAATTTTACCTTCCTTTCAATTGACCTAAAGGAGTATTCAAAACAGAACCCACAGTCCCTGGGTAAGTATTAGGTGGACATTTAGTGCTAAGTTGTTTGCCCAGCTCCTGAGAGCAAAGGCATCATGAGCACGTTCCAATGTTGTTCACAATACCTTTTCTCCCCTTAAACCAATGTGCTGTTCCATCAATTTATGTAAGTGGAAAAGAAAAGGGATAAACTATATAAAAGTTGTAAACTATGGAAGTTCATATACCTCAATAAAAGTGGACTATATATGGAAGAAAAAAATCTCACTATTTAAGTCTGGATCTGTAACATCCACTAGAAAAATTCTGCATAGAGGACCTAATCAAAATTTCCTGTCTTCAGCTGTATAAGGAACATATTACTTCCATCTCTGTAAAACCTAGGCAACACGTAGGGGAAACTCCCCCAACAATGCCTTGGTGTTGCATCATTTTAACAAAGTTAAGGGGGGCAACAATAATGTTTACATGTTTTCAATCTTTCTCATCGCTTCTCTCACCTCCCATGTTCTATTGCTACTCACAAAATCATCTTCACTCTCTCATTCTGGTTGCCAAATCCATTCTTTTGTTTCAGAAATGCATCTCCAGCTTCTGAGCAAACTGCAACAAATGAGATTTTTATCTATCTTCCAAGTGTTTCTCTCCACATCAAGATTAGCCTCATCTACCTGTCGGTATCTTTTCCCATGATGATTTCCATGTAAACCCTCTGCCAGTCATGCAAGTTGTCTGAGCTTTGCAGCCTACGCTGCATCTGGTTAAGAGTTACTAACACTATTTTCTGTATAAATTCTGCCTCACCTAATTATTGCAATAAAAGCTGCCTATAAGTTTTCATCCCTATATTGCCACAGAGAAGCCACAGCACAAGTTTCAAACCAATTTTTGCTCCTTCCTGAAGGGCTCACCTGAAGTCTGATGATGATCACTAGGAAGCATTTGCTAGCAACTTTAACAGACAATTATTTTTTTCTACTCGGCGATGAACGCTCAAAAACTTCCCCAGGCAATTTATTTGTACTGCTTCATTACCCTTGTTAGTATATTTTTCTTAATGCCCAAGTGGAATCTTCCTCATTACAACTATTTTTTATGCAGGAGAAACCATGCAAGTCAAATTCTTTCTGCATAAAGAATTTAGGTGATTGTGTATGAAGGTCAGCTGGGCTCCTCTGATAATCAGAGGCAAACAAGCGCTCCCAAAACAGTTCCCTTACCTCCTTCCAACATTAGCCATTTCAGTCAAATGACTTCCCCTCAGCTTCTCTTGCATGACTAAGGGAAACCTGCGTAAAATTCATGATGCAGACACACAGAAGTCAGGTTTCCTAAATTCACCCAGAGGAATCCTCCCACTGGAAGCTCAGACCATGCTTACCACTCCTGGGGAAGCGTACAACAGAAGGCTGTGCTAACCCTGAGCTTCTGCTACAACGGCTTTCCAACTTGTGCCACCTGAAACTCCCTGAGTGTATCTCCCGGCCTGCGTGCTGGTTATTGACTGTTTGAAGCACCTAATAGCTTTGAAAACTGCATGAAATTTAGTTTACAAAGTGTTGGTAATTATCTGTTCCAATATAGCATCTGGGACAATATTTACATTTCTCCACAACAAGAGATTTTATTGGTGTGAGTTGTACACAGTGTTTACCTTGCCCAGATGTTGTTCAAAAGACCAAATCAGATCTCTACAGGACAACTTAAGTTTTGGCTGTGAAATTTTCTTCATTTCTTCCTCATTATTAATCTGTGAGGTTCAAATTAATACTCATTTTTCCTAGGTTATAGGGACAACCCAAAACTCCCTTCCATGGTTTCAAAGAATCCAGATGAGGTCCACAATTCCTTCTGGGGCCCTCCGGTGAAAAGGCTGGCTGATATTTCTAAAGCACTCCTTAAACATAAGAGAAAACCATTTAAGTCTTTTATTACTGCCCAAAATGACCTCCTTCAATAATGAACCAGGATGAACCAATCAGACACGACTCAAAAGACTTCCATTATGGGCAGATTAAACATGAAAATCACACCCTTTGGGTCATGACAGTTACTTGTTCACCACTGTTACAGCTGTGTTCAAAATGAAAAGAAATAGCCCAGAAATTCCTCCTTTTTGTTGTGCACACAAACAAAAATCACTCTGACAAACTCACCTATAACAATTTCCTCTGGCATTCTGAAAAGTTTATACTACGCTGTATAAGGCACAACTGACTTAAAAATACGTAATAAAAAAAATTTAAGTGGCCTGATAGCAAAAATCTGCTGCATTTTGCATTCATAGCAAAATGAAGATATTCATCAACATATTAATTTACCTCAAAATCATCAGAGCCTGACAAACATCAGCCCTGACCATTAGAGAGCAGATTCTTTGCTCATCAACATAATCACAGATTTTTCAAGAGTAACTCCAATTTCTTAAAACATATGATTTTACCACATATTAGAAATAAAACAGGTTGTTCTCCAAATCTTTCCACTAAGTTTCTGAATCAAGTGCTAAAGCAAAAAAAAACACCTGTTCACACAAAGAACTTTTATTCTTTAGTGTGTATCATCTCATTCTATTTAGTTATGCTAAACAGAACAGTATTTTACAACTTACATCTTGCATGCACTGAGCTCCTAAAACAAAGAAAAACCCCAAATAAACAGATCTGGCCACTAGATGGACTCGAGATGGCGATTTTATGCAACTTGAGCAGCTACCACTAGATGGTAGCTACATATCACTAGTTGATCGCAATACGCAGGTAAGCTCGGTAAAAAGTTCATTTAATTATACTTCAGTTCAATAAAAGGAAATTAAAAGTGCTAACCTCATTGGTTTATATTTAAAACAAAGGCAGCCTGCCCTTGCCTCCCCCCTACTCAAGATCTTTCTCCCGAGGCTGTACATAAGTCACAGGAGGAGGTGGAAGAGCACGTCTGGAACAAGCCATTCTTCCCGTGCTGCTCTCACCACAGCACAGTTCCTCAAACTGTTCTCCTGCATTTTAACTGAGGGAACTTATTCTAGGCTCTCTGAGATCTGCCACCTCTACTTACAGTGTTTAAACACATCCCATCCTGAAAAAAACCCAGAAAACAGCCATACTGTAAATTTCATTTTAACTCCTGCTCTCTTAAAAATCTACATATATCAACTTCATGGAGACTTTTATCTCACTATTAAAGGGACAGGAATACACCACCCGCTACTTATGATCTAACCTTATTAAGTTAAGCTCATTTTTCATTTGGTTCTGCAATTTCCCTACGAAAAACTACTGAAAAGTACTATTACAGGTCTATAAATGCTACAAGTTTTTGTGAACTCCTCATACTATGAACACAAACAAGTAAGACTTTATCAATTTCCATAGGTAACCGGTATCCGTAACAGCCTACACAGATCCCAATTAAACATACACTTGCATAAATATCTTGCAATGTGTAAGCACTCATTTTACGCATTTCATTCACAGGCGAGCAAAGTTGGCAGTAACAGTCTCAGAATAATCAAGAAAAATTATGATCTACAGAATATGTTTGTCAAATGTGTAAAAGTAGTGCTCTGTGCAGTCAATCTCAGCTAAACAGCTATTTGAAGAGAAAGTTGCCAGTTTATCCAAGTGAAGATCTGTGTTCCTGAAGGTGCACAAAAGGTTCGGTGCAGGCAGTTTTGGCCAACTGCACGAGTGTCACTGGAGCCCTTCTGGAGCCTTTGATTCCAGTCCAGCTTCTGCATAGTAGGATTCTTACTACTACTGGGTTCCTAGCTGCAAACTAACAAGTCTGTTTTCAGCTGTGATTTTAAGGACTTATAACATACTAGAGCCAACAATCCACTTGACCTCCAAGTGCAGTGCTAATGAAGGCCTGAACCAGGATTTAAAAGCAAAAGCAAGTTCACATGATACCGAAGCTAAATAGGTTAAATACAAAACGCTGTAGCACAGTGGGAAAAAGAAAAAACGGAAAAAGAAAAAGGAAGCCATACCCTCCTTTGCCCCCAAGAATGTATATCCTTTCTATAGTCCAAGTATAGAAAGAGGTCAGACTACAAAACTCATTTCATTCCCCTATAGATGTATTTATATAATTGCTATGTGATGTAGACACATATATTTTTATCCAAGATGCAAACACCACATTGTCCTAGTACACTGTACGCCAACGTGAAAAAAGCTCCTGTGAAAGTTCTGTAACAGTTAAATAAAGAGATGGTGAAAGACAATAAAGAAAAAAAGAACTAAGATGAGATCTAGGTTGAAAGATATAAAGGAGATTTCAGTGGGTAATCAAGCAACTTTCATACTGATAAATGCTAAAAAGAACAGCTACATCCCCAAAACCAAGCTTCCATCCAGGTTGCCAAAACATATGTATTTCAGACAGGGAAAATATCCTCAGAAATTAGAAAGAAATATGCAACTGGCAAAACAGATGCAGCTTCTTTCTACAAGTAACTTATAGCGGCTAAATCAAATTTTGCTCAATGCAGTACATAAGTTACAAGGTAGGACATGCACAGTGCACGCACGCAGTACCTGAAGAAGTGCTATAGTAGTGCTGGTTGCAATCAGACGTTACCTGAAGACGGTACATTTTTTTTATATGCTAGTGGTTAGTTCCATCTGAAAATAAGTGTTGTTGGATTTGTTCCAAAAATCCACCCACAGCTCTTTAATTCACTACGCTAACATCAGAAACTTTTATATGGCGCATCATCTCTCCCTGAAATTTTTTTCTGCTTAAAAAATCGATTGCCAGATTTGTATGACCCAGCCTTGAATTCAAGCAGGTAGTCCAACTAGAAGATGACAGAATCTCCCAATTCACAGGTAACAGTGAAGCCTTGCTATACCTCAAAACATTTACTATGATTTTGCTTTGTCTCCTTATCTGTGACAAATGCCACAGAAAAAAAAAAAGTGCAACATATTTGCTATATCTGCAACAGGAAATGTTTATATCTGTGTACAAGTTAAAAAATCCATTCATTACAGTACATTAATGCAGTTTATCACAGCTATCTTTTATATTCCATAGAAAAAAGGTACAATTAAGATATACCTCAGTAGGTCTGGGATATAAGATAACTTACTGAAAAATGCCAACATGAAGATGCCATCATTGCCCACTCTAAGCTGATCTGCATCACTGAAATCATCCCGTGGTGGATATTCTTCTTCCTGGATTTACAGGTTAGTGATAATTTAGTGAAAAGTTTATTTTAGAATAACTATCTGTAGGATTAAAGTATTAATTATGTTTCTAAAGCTAGAAGAAAATTGACATTTCTGTAACATGTCCACATCAAGGAAATTTAAAAGAAAAATAATTCATATCTATAAAACAAGTCTTATTTGTTGTTTATACTGACAGAGTCCAAATTTAACTGAAAGTTTCTGCAGAAGATCTGTACATATGGTCTATTCACCTTAAATGAAGCTAGAAATTATTTCAGATAAGTATTTTGACCATCAAAACCAACACAAATCTCTTGTCTTACTGTAACTATCTTGATATGCAGCCAAGCTATTAAGTATTTTTTTGAAAAATCATGACATAGTATGTTCTATTTTTTTCCCTGCTAGAAAAGTATTTCACTGCTTCCCAAAATATAGAATTAAGTTTTAGAATAAGGTTAGTATCTTAAAATAAATTAGTGATGCAATAGCACTGCACTAACCAATTTGACTATCCTGTAAGCCACAGAAAAACAAATGTAAAGCAAATAAAACCTCTAGGGACACTAGAGGGCGTGAGCACATTAAAAATGTTTAAAAGTCTTCTAACCTCAAAAAGCACAGTACTTTTTAAGTCAAACACAAGTAAACAGAGGCGTCACTCAAAACAATCCAAAGATTTCTCCCATTGTGTCAAAATACTACAGATCTCAAGATACTGAAAGTATGAGTATGTTTTGTTTCTCAGTACTGCATTTTCAACAGAACTTGGCAGATCTTAGGTATGCAGTTCTGTGCACAAGTAAAACATTGCTGCAGCTGTAGACTGGGAAATGTAAAAAGTTTTCACGATGACAGCAGTTACTAAAGAGAGCCTGATGAAAACTGTAAAAACAGCTAAACACATCAGTTTTATACTTAAATGAGTAACATCAGAACAATGCAGGATGACACAAGTTAAATAATGGTGTCAGTAGCAGCAGTAATATGGTCTAGACATAAGCATGAGTAACATTCTTTTCCTGTTTTTTTTCTCCAATTAATCATAATGTATTAGAATTGAAATAAGAAATGACCCATAAAAAATGAGTTCAAGTGGCATTTACTTAGCTGTTTCACCCACAAACACTTACTACTGAAATAATGTACCTCTGATTTTAACATACTACTCAGTCGCTGTATCAAACATTATTTTGTATAGTAAGTTCATAACTAAAAGAGCATTAAACAATCACAGTGATCTACAGCTCTATCAGGTGATTGACATGTTCACCATTGTCAACACAGCAAAATAATTTACCAAGGTAGAGCAATTACGGCTAAAAATGTGCTAGAATGAACTGTACCAACTCAAGGCAGCCAGCATTACTCTTCGTAACACTGCCATGAAATTCCAGCTGCGCTATTTCATTTCAGGTTAATTAACCAGGGCTCTGTATTACTTTATAAACACTGCTATTCACACTGACAATATTAAGAAAAGCACAAAAAGCTAGCTGAACAACAATCTTAAGGGGCTATAATTCAACTCTACATTATTTTAGATGTCCCTAAATGGTCATCTTAAATGACTACGAAAACATTAGTTTATTTAGCCCAGCTTTGCTGCAGCTACAAGACTGATGGGGCAGGGGGAAGGGAAGGTAGGGTTGGAAATGCATTTAACAAAGAGCTACATTTGAATGTGCTTATGTCTGAAAAGTATGCCATGAGAGTTCCTTTTTCAAGTCAGGTCAACAAAAAATATTTTCAGTTTTAATTTCAGAAGGTATATAAAAGCCAATATAAAATAATTTTTGGACTTTTTTTTTTAAACTGTCTGCTAACTACTGTACTTCATACTAGCATTTCCAAACCAATTAGCAAATCACACTCTATGTAAAATTTTGCTTCAGAAAAAGAAAATTTTGCTCCACTAAAATAACTTTAACAGGTTTCTCTATATGCACAGGCTTCTCTAAAGCTTACACATGTGAGAAACACAGGTCAATATATAACCCATGGACATGAGAGCAGACATTTGCAAGTAGGCACTGTTGCAATAAGGGTGAACAAGTTGTAATTCATCACACTCCACGTCAAAAGGAACTTGGTTTAATATAATTCCTACTTCCTGTCTCCAAAAATTGGCGTATGAGAATTATCAGGTTGTTTAAGAAATGAACTAGCTTTCTGTGCTAAAATAATGTTCAGCACGTAACTACGGCATTTAGTATTGTGGGGGGTTTATGATCAGTCCTGCAGACGCAAGACACTAATTGGCCACTGCTCAAGTCCCCCTAACATTGTCTGTCTTTCACAGTGCTCTCATTTGATCTAGTCGGTGTCAATTGTCCCAGTCTTTCTTCAAAATGTAATCGTTTGCCACCATTCATTGAGGAACGAAAAGGGACACTGAAGAATGACTGTCCTCTCAGCTGATGCTTATGTAATTTCACAGTAGTACTGCCATTAAATATTAACATTTTTATCAATGAGAATTTTTTTAAATGAGAATAATGTCATATAACAACACACACAAATCTATAAAATATATATTACACTTTCAGTATCTCATATTGATTTTTGACAAATTTAGCCACGTTAAGGATCATGGACAGTATTTCTTGTTTGCTAAATATGCTGAGATCTGTATAAACAGAAAAATTACTGTTCCTATGACCAGAGAAACAGCTAGAGAACAAAACATATTATCAACATAAATGGCATGTTAAACAGAGTAAGTGAAAGAACACCAAATGGTACACAGCATCTATCGAGGTCTGAAACTATAGTGCTCTGTAGTATTCTGCAAAAAGAGGACTATTTTTTTTCCCCCCAGTGCTTTTTAGCTTCTTTCAAATTAAACCTAGCATGGTATATAGTAAGACAAACACCTTGGATAACTAAACTGATATAACTGTTCTCAATGCACTGGATTTACCAAGAAAAACTTCTGAGGAAAGGGTCAAATTACTTCATAAACCCCATAAATGATACCTTCAGCATACAAAACAATATGGAGAAGATAATGGTGGGGGAGCAGATGCACAACAAACCCCAGAAGCATTTGTTCGCCAGCAGGAAAATTCATAGTTAAAGTCTAAACTAGAGAGAACTATACCATACCTCTGGACGACTGAGGAATATTTCATCAAACAGACTCCTAGACTCCCTAAACTGGGCGTGCTAAGCATGTAAAAACAGAAAAATGTAAGACAAATGCAACTGAAAAGCATTAAGTAAAAGCCATTCATTGCAACATACAAACAAGTCATTTAATTGTTAGCAATATTGTTGTCCATTTAAATTAATCTTTCAAAAATGACCTTGAGAATTTGAAAAGGAAAACATCAAAAGCCAGGGTAACTAACACTATCACTATTGATGACATAGGGCTGCTACAATTTCTTTGATACACTGAGCCATCTGGGAGCATTTGAAAGAAATAAATGTTTATGCACAACATATTCTTGCAAGACAAACTACGCAAAGGACTACAAAAGCAAGTACTGAATATTTCACTAAATGTTGTTTAGATTGTTCGTACAATCTGTGGATGCAAGGTCTATGATGAGGTCTTTAATATGATGACATTAATGTGTTTTGTAAGATCCCTACATGATTCAGGGGAAAAAAATTATGAAAGCTGTTTATTAAGTGTGCTGACTTTTTATACCATTTTCCTCTCTTTTGCTCAATGAATAAGGTGGTTGCCTTCTTTACTGCACATTTTGGACTACATCATGAACCAATTATCAGCTTCACATATCACTCAAGGTAACATAAGGACATTTAACTTTTTCCAACTGTTCACCTTATTGTAGTGAAAAGGAAATAAGGTTTATCAAGGACTGTAGTGACAGGACAAGGGGTAATGGGTTTAAACTGAAGGAGGGTAGATTTAGTTTAGATGTTAGAAAGAAATTCTTCACTGTTAGAGTGGTGAGGCACTGGAACAGGTTGCCCAGAGAGGTTGTGGAAGCTCCGTCCCTGGAGGTGTTTAAGACCAGGTTGGATGGGGCTCTGAGCAGCCTGGTCTAGTGGAGGGTGTCCCTGCCCATGGCAGGGGGGTTGGAACTGGATGATCTTTGAGGTCCTTTCCAACCCAAACCATTCTATGATTCTATGATGTATCCTGATTTTACAAAGAAGAAACTAGGACAGATCATAGCAGAGTTCACATTCATAAGAGCACTAAATTCACAAGGCTGAAAATACAAACTAAAAAAACTACACATTATATCATTTGTGTATGTTTTGCAAAGCATGTAATATACAAGTCAGATATTGTCTGCAGTTGTCACTGCTTGTGATCTCCAAGACAGTGAAAGTGAGAAAACACTTAAACTTTGCACTATTGGTAAGGAGTTAAGTGACTTATGTATTCTTCCATGGGTATTCAGAGCTAAGGATCAAAATCCTTCCCCTCAAAGTGGCAAACCACCCCTCTATAACCATAACATGACCTTTTTTTTCTTATTCTAGTCATCTGCCACACTAAGACAGTCTTATTACACAGTCTTAGTCCACCCCAGTGTAAGTCCATTAGAGGTATTTAATAAGGCAGGGATTTTGTGGCAGTATCACATGGGGTAAGGTAATTAAAATTAATTAAAACTGTGTTAGCACATAATGATTATCATCTACAAAACTGGAACTTCAGCATTTCTAACCGTTTCCCCAAATCTCAACTTTGCAACCTTAATACTGTTTCTTTAACATAGCATTTGCATACGTGTGCTTTAAAAAAAAAAAGAAAACAAACAAAAAAAAACACACAGAAGCAAACTGAGCAGAAATTCTATCAAACTTGAGATCTTTAGCAGTCAGCAGGACTGTGGCTTTTAGGTACACTGAGTAAACTTCTGATACTAACTAATACTGCCATAAGTGTATATGGCTTTTTAGCCAATCTCTGCTTTGGGGGATGATGGTGTGTTCCTACCGATTTTTCATAAGTGAAATTCTTGTGGTGTCAGCACCTGGTTCTTGAATGTCAAGTTCTACTGTATGTTTTGGAAAAGCTTCAGCTCCTTTCTCAGTACCACGTGTTGTCCCACTTCAGTTCTTTTCTCCACCAACCCCAGTTTACCCTTCTCCCTCCTGCTTCTCATTTAAATCTCTCTGTATTCCCTCCATACCACTGCTCTCCATTCACCTTTACTTTTTGTCATTTTGCCTTAGACCCATCCTCTCTGAACCCTGCCTGTGCTCACTTTGAGCCAGTTACCTCCTTGTCCAACCAAAACTAGACTTCTCCTACAAGATGTAAGCTTCAGAGGCTCAGAATCATTGTCCTTCTTCCCTCCACCTACCATTGATGCCCTTGCAGTTGAATCAAGTGGCTTTCCTCTCCCCTTCTAACCAAAGGCAAATAATAATAAAACTACTTCAGGGCACATCAGAAATTCCTATTTCTCAGTTCCAGTGTTTTCACCAAAAGCAGTCAAGAGCAGTCATAAGGTGTATCTACTTTTAGTCCCGTAATTCTACTCTGAGACAGAACATTTGAGAACGTTCTCTGGCAACAGCACATTTGCAATCCCATCCTCTTCAGAGCTGTGAGCAGTCTAAACTTGTTCGTGCAAGACAGTCTCCACACATTTACTAAATTTGAAGCTGCAGAAACTTTGAAGCTGCAGCATCAACTGCAGAAACTCATTTTTCAAAAACTTGTAATTTGGCCAAAACCAGGCAGATTTTCTGAGAAAGGGCAAAAGATGTTTCTGATGTAGTGACCTGAACACGTGAGAAAGAGTTCTCCAAAGCTTAAAATGACAAAGCAAACACCACTGATTTTATTTTTTTTTTCCCCTCAGCTTTATTCTTGAAATTGGCTGAAACCAGCTTGAGGTTTTCTCTGTAAAATTCAGGTCAAGGAAGATTGCTTGCATGTCTGAAACTTTCACCCCACAGGGTTCTACACATACAAAGCTAAAAGCAACAAGAATCTTGCAAGAGTTGCACATGTCCTGTTTGAAGCGTCACAGGACTGGTAAAGTTACCCAGAAAATTAAGGTTTGGGTTGCTAATGTTCCAAGTAAGTTTAAAGGTTCATAATTTCAGTGGAGGGTTTCGTTCAGACCAGTATTTCAGCAAAAGTTTTACTTCTATGACAAACAGTAAGGACTGACTACATAGAATCCATGCTCTTGTTAAAGCAGTTAAAAGGTCACAACCAGAGATCATCACCTCATAGCAGAAACTTGGCAGGTAACCAGGCAAATGTTCCTGGTTCCCTGCTGCATTTAGTATAACAGATTTGTGTAATACCTTCACTGGTGATGTTACACAAGTCCACTTTAACTTTAGCCGTGCATACCTTGAAGTGAGTGTTGTGCACTGTGATTACTGCACAGCAGTCAAGGAAAGAACAGTCTCCTGGTGGGTGAACACAATTTTTTCTCCAGTCACAAGCACGCTGCAGTCACTTTTGCATTTAAATGCATCTCAAATGTGATCACATTTGATCTTAAGGTGGTGATTTTTAGTGAAAGCACTGGAAAACTTAATTTGAGTATAGTATATTATGGCCAATACTACCAAACTGCAGAATGTCCACATTCCAAAATTTTTAAGAAAATAAAATAAGAACTTTGCTTACAAAACTAACATTTAATACTCATCGAATATACCAATTTTCTATTTTGAAGACTGTATTCTTTATATTGTTAATTCTTACAAAAGTATAAGCACTGAATATATATCTTTTACTTAATTTACTGTTTACCATAACTTGTAGTCTGGGGTTTTTTGTTTAGTTTAAGTACATGGATTACTACTTTGAATTTCAGTATTAAAGTTTTCATGGAGCAAACAACAGGGACCTTTCCTTTTAAAAGGCCTACATTACTTGGGGTTTTGCCCCTTCCAGACTGCTGGAATTCCTCTCTTCTCTAAAGGTCTATTTTGTTCATTATATTTTTTTTTTTTACCATCTGAAACACTAAATATCAGCAATAACTCTAGAAATTAACATTAGTAGTGGATAGCTAATGAAAAGATGACAAAATACTGGGTGAACTATTAAAACAGAGCAAAATTTGGCTATTAAAGCTGTTCAGACAGCAGCTGTCTCAGAAAAGAGTGAATATGATACACTTTTCGTAGTACTTTACAACGAACTTACACTATCTATACAAATCCTAAGTATCCAAAATATTTAAATCACCAACTCCCTAATATTCTAATAAATAGCCCATAATGTGGGCCCAATTATTATAAATAACTAGATTAGCCTAACATGTTTCACAAAATTGAAATAAAGCAGAAGCGTATCACTTACTCGTTGGGCAACTTCTGCTGCAGCAGCTGCCATTGCCGCAGCTTTGGCCTTCTCTGCTTCATCGTAAGTAGGAAGAGAGGTAGCTACGCTGTATGGAGGTGGTACAGGATAAAATTCATTCTGTGTTTCTGTTCAAAATAAAGAGGTTATGCATTTTTAAACCAGAACAATGTCAAGAGTATTAATTTTACATGCACGTAACTACTGAGCTTTAAAGTATATTTTTCAATAGAGGCCGAAATTGATGATATCTGTAGTTGGGAGTTATCAGTTTTAAAAAAAATAATAATTATAAAATAAAATAGTGAATGGCTTTGGTTGCTAGTCAAGGCAGAAACCTGAACCTAGATGTTGCAAGAAGCCAAAAAATTTATGAACAAGAAATCATATTTGCTGAGGTACATCTCTAGGTGTTCCAACCACAGGCTTTTTATCAAATCATAAGACAGACATGCATAGAAACATCCTAAGTAAAGCTTTTAATCATAAGAATCAATTGATTACTTAAGTCCAGTAATAATCATTCCATATTTTTATTAGTATGGCCTTGTTACCAACTCCAGTAGTTCCATGAAAAAAATCAGTTATTCCAACATTTCAATTTCACCACATTCTTTTAAAAATGTTCCTTCTATCAAAATGGAACACAGACTTCATTCTTATATATTGAAATAGTAAAGTACCATCATATAGATTAGAAATATTAACAAAATGAATAAAGATTATTTAAAATACAGCTTAAGCTTCCTCCTACAGCCAGCAGTAGTTCGTAATAGGATTGCTTACATAGTAAAGATCTGTCAGCACAGGTCACATGGTAAAAAGATTTGTCAGCACACCAACACAAAGATGTTATATATAAGGATAGTTCTGCATAGCTATGCATTATACTTGTAAACACTACCCCAAAGCACAAGGACAGGAAATTGCTCCTTTAATCAATATTAAAAAAACCCTAGGCTGGAGATTACTTCTAAAACATTTGGCACATGGGAACCACAAATCCAAGCAACTTTGCTTAAACAGGGACTTAGATGTTGCCTGTTGTTAAGTCTCCCATAGTCCAAAGAAAAGTCACAATCTCATGAGAAAGGGATCAGTGAATGAATGGAGAAAAATACCCCTGTTTCTCATTCTCCACAAGAAGTTTCAACAAGAGCCTTTAAAGCAAAAGGCATCTCTTCATGGAAATATTTTCACAAAACAGTGGCACATGTATAAGAAGTTTGAATTTTGACAAATCAGTGCTTTGTGTTTCTTCTTAAAGAGGCAATTAAAATTGCTAATGAGGTCTAATAATAGAGCACTACTCAACGATGTAGATTAAATGTAGAACTGAACTACATGCAGACTTAAATAAAACCTATTACACTAATTAATGAACATCCATTTAGTCTAGTAATTTGGAACAATCAGCGTAATTTAGAGGTGCACTTCTTCTGAACCAAAGGGCTGTGTGAGAAAGCTCAGCTTTTTACTGCAATTGTGTGCGTAGAAAAAAAAAAAAGAAAAAAAAACCACAAGACCAAGCGCGTGTTCATACATGCTCCTCCCTGACAAGCTGTCAGGTAAGAAAAATACCTGAGGTTGCAGCTGCTTCTACAGCTATGCTACAGTAAGGTGGCGGGGAAGTATCTGCTTCAGATAAGGCTGCTGCTGTCTGGGGAGTCGGCGTAGTCTCTGTGGCCGTGGAAGGCTGCTCAGCTGGTGAAGGCTCCGGGGGGTCATCCTCATTGTGAAGCTTAGAAGAAAAACACATAAATTTCAGACGCATTCACAGAATACTTTCCATGATAACCTAGTACTTGCAGAACCATCTTCAAAGAGAGAGAAGATTACTCATCAACAAAACAAAAATTATTTACAAAACAGCATGTAGTCCAGTTAAATCCTTTTTATGCAAACTGCCCTCCCTCCCTGCAAAAAAGAAGGGCTGTTTCTCATCAGTGATGTTCACAGAGTCTTAAAAATCTTGAGGGGGTTTTTTAATGTTTACTATATGGGAAAATGCTGACTATAAAATACTTTCTATTAGATGAATATTTTAACACTATTACAAATTTTTTTTTCTTAAATAAATTCATAAAAATGTATTAACCCATTTTAAAATACAATGGGTGAGCAACACTATCTTTTACTGTATTAATCTAGAACAAATAAAAAAACCAAGATACATTTCTAGTTCTGTAACTGGGATTTTTATACTCTTGCATCTTATCAGAGAGCTTCTCCACTCAAATTCTCAGACTTTTAAAAACATTCTGCTTTTCTTTACAGTCTGGAAGGAATTCTTTCTCTATAAAACTAAGTTGCTGCTTTCTTTGGTTGGTTATTGTTTGGTTTTGAATGCAGTTTTTAAAGGACATGTCCAATTAAGCATATACAGAAAAAAGAATCTGGATAAACAAGAAAACTGTGGAATTCAGATCCAGCAACTACTATCTTCTTAGAGAAGATATTTTTGATTATTTTAGCTAACTTGATAGTGTTCAGAATATGAATCCAACTGCGAGAAGAAAGAGTACTAGCATTAAGCAAAGAAGTGCTAGTTCCCACTAGCATGAACTACAAGATAACATGCCTAGAAGGCAACTACTGAGGCACCATATTTAAAACCCAGAAAATAAGATTAGCAAGTTGAACATATCTGAACAAAGAATTCTGTAACTTCAAATTGATAGTTTCTATGGACATCCTACAGGAAAATATTACTTGAATTTCAGCAACAAAAATATTAAGAATACAACTACATTAATTTCATATTAGGCAAAGTACAAAGTACATTCTGAGAAAAATGAACACTAAATTCCTTGTTAAGTAGTGTAAAATTCACACCAAAATTGTTTTATATCCCAAGTACATCAAAGTTCACAGAATTGTCGAGGTCGGAAGGGACCCCTGGAGGCCTTCTGGTCCAACCCCCTGTATCAAGCAGGGCATTCTACAGTTGGTGACCCAGGACCACATCCAGATGGCTTTTGAGTACCTCCAAGGGTAGAGATTCCACAACCTCCTTGGGCAAAGTGTGCCAGTGCTGTCACCCTCATGCTACCAAAAATAAGAGGGGGAAAAAAAAAGATTAAATAAAAAGAGTGATTCCTGATGTTCAGAGGGAACCGGGGAACCTCCTGTGTTTCAGGTTGTGCCCATTGTCTCTGGTCCTGTCACTGAAAAGAGCCTGGCTCCATCCTCTTTGCACCCTCCCTTCAGGTATTTCTCTACATTGATGTATACCACACTCTCCCCTTTAAACGTGTGTAATTAGAAAAAGTGATAAAGGTACTTGCTAAAGCATTTGTCACTTGCTAAAGCATTTGTTTTTCAGGGGTCCCTCCAATAGTACTCAAAAAACTATAGCTTAAACGGTTTATCTATAAATATAAATTACACACCCACACACAGATGTAAGTATATATATACACACAGGCACAATACACACATGAGTACATACTATTGAGAAGACACCCTCAATGGAACTGATAGGGTTTTTGGGTACTGAGCAATCAGGTCATTTAATGGTTAATCAGAAATCTAGAAGAAGTAATAACCTGAGAAATATGTATAATCATTTAGAGTAGTTAAGGCCAAAGAAAACAAAACCACTTCAAAGCAACCTAATATAATTAGGGATACAGAAACCAAGCAAGAAGTCAAAACACTTGATTCTAAAAATGTCGAGCAGGTCAGAAAAACAGCCTGAGACCTATAAACGTTAGGGTTCTAAAATAAGTACAATCATTCACAAGAAAAATCTAGTATTGCAATGGATGTAGCTAAAATAAAAGCATTTTTAAAATAAAACTGTCATTTGATTAGCAATAAGACAAATAACAGAACATTACCAGCGTACCTGTACCCTAATGGCTGGTATGCCCACCCCCATTTCGGATGTGTGTGTGTGGTTCTGACTACCCCACAACAACCTGGTGTATGAGCAGGGGAAGTAGTAAAGCCTAGTTAATGGATTTCTGTTTGTCATCTCCATTCTTCCTCTCCTTTCACCCCGCACTTCAACCATTGCAACTTTTTTTTTTTCCCCTACCAAACCACAATATGTGCTGTCACTATCCTGAAGACATAGAGAGATCCACAGCAGCTCATTGGTCAAAGAGCATATTATTGCTCAAAACCCACTTTGCCATCACTGAGGAAATGAATTTTGTGCCCTCTACATGCTTTCTTGAAAGTTACCTTTCTACAAATCACGTGTAATTTAATAACGGTTACAAATGATGGAGGTAACGTGAGGATGGGAGAACACCACGCACATGAGACTTCTTGCCTTCAATGACCCAGTTAACAAGTCATTCAATTGTTACAGCAACTGCAATTAGGAAACAGAAAAATTCCATCCTAAGGGCTCCATACAAAAGAGTCTCATTATGCCATTCAAAAGGTCTTTATTTTGTAGGACTCATTCAGGGATAAAGGATTTCTATTTATCCTGTCCTCCACGATACAGGCCTTTCGGAAATTCTGAAAAGCATCAAGGTTATTCTAAAGCAGCAACTTAAGAAAAATTGTAAGACTCCTTACAAAATACTCCATCATAAAAATCACAAGAAGGGGATTAAGCAGCTTGAATGTTTACAGCTAGAATGATAAACACAAGTTGTTCCACAAACAGAAACCAGCTTTTGTTAGTTCTCATTCAAGTGTCCCATCTCCTAGTCTCTCCTCAAGGCAGTAACTTCAGCTCCTCTCGGGGGACTCTGGGGTAAAAAAAACAAAACAAAAGAATAAAACCCCACAACTGCAGCAGAACTTGCCCCAACAAGCTGGAAAATCTCCCCATGCCAGCAGGGTAGTTATATGG
This sequence comes from Aramus guarauna, assembly GCA_013400195.1. Taxonomy (NCBI): domain Eukaryota; kingdom Metazoa; phylum Chordata; class Aves; order Gruiformes; family Aramidae; genus Aramus; species Aramus guarauna. The sequence continues at coordinate 870,376 of VXBL01008636.1, forward strand.
TTTTGTCTTGTAGCAACTCTGCCTTGCTTTCACAGGGCACTGATTCTCCTCTGCGGAGTCACCAGTTTGCTTGAAACCAGTAGGAATCTGACTACCTTTGAGCCTCCCTCTTCCCGTTTAATTTTGGCTTATACTGGCTGGTAAATTTAGAAGTTATTTTTGGAGACAGAGGAAGAAGAGGCCTGACACTGTGCATAGGTTTCATTGCCATAGAAACCAAGCTAAAAACACTCAGAAGGGAACAGAAGACGTCTGTTTCAAGGCATTACTTATGCTATGTACTTAAATGTTACCTGAAACAGCATTTAACATAAAAAATCTTTTATATGATTTCTATCTTTTCTTTTCCAATAGTAAGATTATTTTGCCCACTTTTTTTTAATTAAAGGATTCAGGAGAATTCACAGTTCATCATCCAAGCCCACAGTGAACCACTACACGGAAGTAAGCAATACAGCTGCTTTTACCAAGATTATGGTCAAAACAATTGCCAGGACCTAAAGGTCTCTATGCAAATGCACGGAGCGTGAGGAATAAACGAGGAGCTGGAGATGTGCACACGTCTGCAGGGCTGTGACCTCATCGGCATCATGGAGACGTGGTGGGATGGCTCCTATGACTGCAGTGTTGGAATGGAAGGATACAGGCTCTTTAGGATGGACACCCAAGGGGGGCGGCAAGAAGGGAATGTCACTCTCTATGTCAATGACCAGCTGCAGTGCATGGAGCTCTGCCTGGGGATGCATGAGGAGCTGACAGAGAGCTTATGGGTCAGGATTAAAGGGAGGGCAGGGACAGGGGACATTACAATAGGAGTCTGCTACAGGCTACCTGACCAGGAAGACCAAGCAGATATAGGAACAGCCTCATGTTCACAAGCCCTGGTCCCCAAGGGGGACTTCTCAAAATCTGTCGGAGGGACAACACAGAGGAGCATAAGTAATCCAGGAGGTTCCTGGAATGCATTGATGATAACTTCTTCCTCCAAGTGACAGAGGAGCCAACGAGGAAATATGCTGTGCTGGACCTTGTTCTCACCAACAAGGAGGGGCTGGTGGGGAACGTGAAGCTCAAGGGCAGCCTTGGCTGCAGTGACTATGAAATGGTGGAGTTCAAGATCCTCAGGGCAGCAAGGAGGGTGCACAGCTCACTACCCTGGGCTTCAGGAGAGCAGACTTTGGCCTCTTCAGGGACCTGCCTGGTAGAGTACGAGACAAAGCCCTGGAAGGAAAAAGGGTCCAAAACAGTTGGTTAGTATTCAAGGATCACCTCCTCCAAGCTCAGGAGCAATGTATCCCAACAAAGAAGAAGTCAGGCAAAAATGCCTGGAGGCCTGCATGGATGAACAAGGAGCTCCTGGGCAAACTCAAACACAAAAAGGAAGCCTACAGAGGCTGGAAGCAAGGGCAGGTAGCCTGGGAGGAATACAGAGAAATTGTCTGAGCAGTTAGGGATCAGGTTAGGAAAGCCAAAGCCCTGATAGAATTACATCTGGCCAGGGGTGTGAAGGGCAAGAAGAAAAGCTCCTAGAGGTACCTCAGTGATAAAAGGAAGACTAGGGAAAATGTGGGCCCCCTCCAGAATGAAACAAAAGACTTGGTTACCCAGGATACGGCGAAGGCTACGTCAGCGACTCAACAAATTTTTTGCCTTAGTCTTCACCAGCAAGTGCTCTAGCCACACTGGCGCTGCTTAACACTTTTGTTAGCAACATGTACAGTGGGATCGAGTGCACCCTCAGCAAGTTTGCTGATGACACCACGCTATGTGGTACAGTGGAAACACTGGAGGGAAGGGATGCCACCCAAAGCGACCCTGACAGGCTTGAGAGGTGGGCCTGTGCGAACCTCATGAAGTTCAACAGGCCAAGTGCNAAGACTTGGTTACCCAGGATACGGCGAAGGCTACGTCAGCGACTCAACAAATTTTTTGCCTTAGTCTTCACCAGCAAGTGCTCTAGCCACACTGGCGCTGCTTAACACTTTTGTTAGCAACATGTACAGTGGGATCGAGTGCACCCTCAGCAAGTTTGCTGATGACACCACGCTATGTGGTACAGTGGAAACACTGGAGGGAAGGGATGCCACCCAAAGCGACCCTGACAGGCTTGAGAGGTGGGCCTGTGCGAACCTCATGAAGTTCAACAGGCCAAGTGCAAGGTCCTGCACATGGGTCGGTGCAATCCCAAGCACAACTACAGGCTGGGCAGAGAATGGATTGAGAGCAGCCCTGAGGACTTGGGGGTGTTGGTTGATGAAAAGTTCAACATGAGCCAGCAGCGTGGGCTTGCAGCCCAGAAAGCCAACCGTGTCCTGGGCTGCATCAAAAGAAGCGTGGCCAGCAGGTCAAAGGAGCCGATTCTGCCCCTGTATTCTGAGGGGAGACCCCACCTGGAGTACTGCATACAGCTCTGGGGCCCCCAACATAAGAAGGACATTGAGTTGCTGGAGCAAGTCCGGGGGGGGTCACGAGGAAGGCCACGAAGATGATCAGAGGGCTGGAGCACCTCTTCTGTGAAGACAGGCTGAGAGAGTTGGGGTTGGTCAGCCTGGAGAAGACTCTGGGAAGACCTTATAACAGCCTTCCAGCACCTGAAGGGGGCCTACAGGAAAGATGGAGAGGGACTGTTTATCAGGGTGTATAGTGATGAGGCAAGGGGTAATGGGTTTAAACTGAAAGAGAGTAGATTTACATCAGATTAGATAGATTAAGAAGAAATTCTTCACTATGAGGGTGCTGAGGCCCCCTCCCTGGAAGTGTTTAAGACCAGGTTGGATGAGGCTTTGGGCAACCTGGTCTAGTGGAGGGTGTCCCTGCCCATGGCAGGGGGGTTGGAACTAGATGATCTTTAAGGTCACTTCCAACACAAACCATTCTGTGATTCTATTAACCTACAGACAACTGTACATTAGTACCTTCCCCTACCTCTCATCCTTACATTTTAAAAGCAGGGCACAAAGACTTTTTTTTTCCTTCACATCTTAGTCAGCCAGATACCCTGCATACAGACTACATGGAGGTTTATAATAAATAAAAAAGGAATACTTTGTTATTGGACATATTACTCCTGAACTGTTTATACAAGTATTTCAATCCGTGCTTTCACAGTCCTCAAACTACAGTACATTACAGGCTCAAAAGTCATGATGCGTCGATGTCATGAGAGAAAATGGTTCTTCTGCCACCAATGACTCAAAATCTCATGGTAACTACTAAAGAGTTTACCGTACAGGAAAAAACATTAGTTTCCTTCATATGATTTTTACCCTATATTATCTTCAGTTTCTTTCCCAGAAAAGCTCAATAAAACAATGATTTACCATTTAACTCAGAATAAGTTAAAATCAATGTCAAACCTTTCAGCACCAACATACTGTGGAAAACACAACTACCTTTGTAATTTATTTATTTTTTAATAAATAATGTCTTTAAAGAAGTACTGCATCTCCTCCTGCAATTTCTTTTAAGTCTGCTATTTTGTTTATGTAGTTACTTCCAAAGTAATCAGATGCAATGCCTGAAGTCAGGGGACACTCTACAAGAACATAAACCACACAAAAGTGCTTAGTACAGAAGCCTTTGCTGAGGGGACTGATGCAGATGCTTTTACTCTTTAGGCTTTTCAAAATACAAACTTCAACTGGGAGGAAGATCTCATACTCTATTTAACACTTTTCATTTACCTGCAGAGAGTAATTTTGTCTGACCTACAAAAGTTTACTTGCCTGGATAAACAGAGCTTGCTTCATTTGTGATAAACTGACTGATTGTGTGAGTGGCAATATAGGCAAAATATATGCCAAATTTTGAAACGTATCGGGGGAAAAGGATATAATAAGATGTCTTATGTCACTGGTACCATACATACACAAGATTTGAACGGTGTTTTCTGATAAAGTCCATTAAAGTAGCACATGCTAGCTCAAGTCATACTCATAGTGTAATACAAACAGTACTATTTCTGCTACCTGATTTTATGCATATTTCAAAAGCTGTTTTCCCATTAGATGATTTACAGAAATCAGTACATTATAAAATTATAGCAACATAATTAACTTCCAAGAGCACATTGCGAACATTTTAAAAGACATTCTTTACACACACTATTCTCATGCTATTTATATAATTCCTTTAATGTAGAATAAAATTATGCAGAAGATAATGCCACACAGGGACAAAAACCTAAGACAACTAGCCAGCTTTCTCTTCCTGCTTCCTTTTATACCTTTATTACCAGCTTATCCTGGCAAAGCCTGACTTTTAGGTAAGCTTTTGTGTAAGTCTTTAGTAGTGATGGTTCTGCCTGGGGCACCGCTGAGCTTCACAGCATTCTCACTAGCAATCATAAATTACAAGCACTTTTAACATGTCCTCCTCCTTTCTAGTCTTTCAAATGCTCCTACATTTTTGAAGAAGCTTGGCTCCTCCAGTTTTGACCTCACACTGACCAGTTCATGGGTTCTTTCAAACTGCATTAAAACAAATACAATGCATAGAAACCCTGTAACGCTGGACCTAATACTCTGCTTTAAGTAAAACTGTGGAGACAACTAAGTAGATCATGCAAGTTCAAACTCTGGATGCAAACCAATCGGTACACCTCCTCCGCAAAAAATAACACTCTTAGCAAAAAAGGTTCATCATCTTCACTTTGTAGAAGCTAACACTTTGGTCTTCTAGAGTCAGTTTTTCAGACTACGCCAAGAGGTCAACCAAAAATATCCACTTACTGCAGCTTCTAGCGCTGGAGGGAAGGGCACGAAAGACTCATCTCAAGATGGCCTGTGCAGTGCACAAAAAGTATTGCAGCATTTCTGCATTAGATTCATGACATCTTCCATACTGGTACACAGGTATTTATTCCACTGAAATTCTACTGTAGTAACTATGAGCGGTGTAACCAACAGTAGGTTAAAAAGAAGACCGCTATTATCTTCATTAACGTTTCAGGAAGTTTCTCACCTCTCTGTGTTACACCTGATATTTTTCATTTGCTGAAAAATTCAAAGGCCTTTTACATCTGCCCACTGCTGGTAGCAATTTGTCAACCTATACTAAACTGTTCACTACAAGTGAGGCTTGGGCCTGAGGCCTGGAAGCAGAATTCTCTACCTACATAAAAATAATTTCACTTAAGCAAATGCAGGCTGTGTATTAAATGCTTGGTTTGTAACCACGTTTTGCATTTTTTCAGCTTTAATAGTCTAAAAATAGGTTTATGTCCCTGATAATAGCAAAATATTGGCATTTGCAAGGAAAAAAAAGGAAATCTTGAAATAAAATTTAATTCTGAACCTGTTATAAAAATACTTCATGTCGGAGACAGCTTTGACCTCTGTTTACCCATCTCTATTGTTTCTGAATGACACCTAATAGTCTCAAACAGCTCACGCTATCAAATGTTACTTTTTTATTTTTAGAAAAACTCCTAAAACCTATACCATTAACCCACAAATGCCATGCTAAGATCAATCAGTCCTAATTTAGGTCTCTAGTAGCCACTGAACAATTAAAACTAAACCAAATAATCTGTAATTACACTCAGATAAGAATTCTAAGAGCAGAAGACATAAATAAATCCTTCTGCAAAATAAATGTCTTAATTTTCTGGTTTATCAGGAAAAAAAAAATATCCATAATGGCCTTTGAAAGAAATATTTCACAATTTTGTAAAATATAAGAATTCTTGATGGGGGGAAAAAAAACCAAAACAAAAAACAACAAGCACAAACCACATTGCATTTTAACTTACTACCTTTCTCCTCAGTATCATTTTTTTATCCTCTACAAATAAGGTAGTTTGCAACAACATCATGCTTTTTTCTTCAAATTCCTGTTGCAACACCAACCTACCACGAACCCGTGCAGAGCAGCTAGTAGGAAGGCAGCTATTTGCAGTTCAGCATCAATGTCTCTCCTGAAACAGTCCTGGCCACGGCCACAACACTCCATAGAAACATCCTCTCCTCTAGAAACTGGGGAGTCTTCACATTACTAAATACTCTACTAAAGTACTAAGCAATTAAGCTTATAAGGCACTTCAGTACATACTAGTAAAACACAAAAGCCCAGCAACTTTCAGCTACTCGTCGCTTTTATGTATTTAAAACTAAGTGATCAAATTTGATCAGAATTCCCAACTGCACGGAACAAATCCACATCATTTTTTTCCCACCATCCCATCACTTGGCAAGCATCAACTATCACATATCCAGATTTAGCAATAGGCCTCCATGACAGTGGAGTGGGTTTGTATGTTTTTGATTTTTTTCCTTGATGCATCTCTGCAGAAAGTTTTCAACAGCAGTCAGCTCATTAGAGGGTCAAAGGTGTAAAATCTGCACCAGAAGCAGGAAAGCAGAACAGAAGTCCATTGCTGCCATTCCACAGCTGTGCAGAAATACCAACTGTGTCTGCTAAATAAGGATTAGGTACCATGGAAACCCACAACCTCTGGAGGCAAACTTCTACCGAAAAGAATCCAAAGAGATTTATACTGAAAGTTGTTGAAAAGTATGTTGCAACAGAATGGCTTTTCTGCCAAAGTGAGACTCCTCATGTAAAAATGAAGTGATCCAAAGTAGTTGAAACTGTTTTACAGGCACTTAAGTGAAGTGATAGTTAAATCATTTTAGTCAGTTGTCTTTAACTAGGGATCTTTAAAAAAAAAATTTAAAAAANAAAATAGGAAATTTTAAAAAAAAAATTTAAAAAAAAAAAAAAAAATTGGATTTTTCAAGAAGCTTACAGGCATGTCAGAAAAAAAAAAAAAAAATTGGTGATCAGGACTTTGTGAAGGAAAAAAATGAAATAAAAAGTTATATATATATAATGTGTGTGTAGATATATATAGACATAGCGCTCTCTCTCCATCGCAATGGCTATTTTGCATATAACATTTTACTTGCTCTTTCATTTTTTATGGATTATAATCCAGATTTAAACAATTATACATTTAACAGCATAACATACACATTTGCATTCATTCCCTACAGCTTCTAAGACATCTATTCCTTCCCATCCTCCATATTAACAGCAAAAGTGGAGCTGTTAGTAAAGGACAGTAACATACCGTGTGCCAATATGAGAACACTTTTAGAAAACTAAATAATCTGAGACTAATGCTCAGAGTTACCTTTTAAAATACTTCCATTTCTCTCCACTTTTTTTTTTAGGTTTCTTCTCTTCTAAAGAATTATTCAGAAATAATTCTGAACACTGGAATTTTGGTATGATCCAAACAGATCTACGCTTCATATTTATTATAAATCAAGCATAGCTTCCAAGAGTTTCCCATTGCATGGTTATAGGAATTAATTGTGAAATTTGTCAACAAAAACATCAAGTCTCTAACAGTAATAAAGACTATGGTTGAGACCAACATTTTTCAAATCTTTAAGCACCAGTATAAAAGCACTTCCACAAAAAAAGTTGGTAAAAAGCTTACTGTAGAGCTTGTACACTATAAGGTATCGCAACTGTGAGTTACCCTAGAATTTGTTGTTGTTGTTGTTTGGTCTTTGTTACTCCTCGAGGAGCATAGGGCTGCAACAACACTATGCCACCGAACCCGGTGGGATAGACTCTAGAATTTAGATGTAACTAAACAGATTACCACATACTACGTAGCCTTCTGTTTGTCAAACAGTAACTGGAGAACAGCTTGAGGAACTGGTTTAAATTCTATAAATAAAGCACAAAACAAGGCTCGTCCTCATTGAAGACTTCCGAGTTAGAAGGAAGAGTGTATAATACAGACTCATTAATAAACCAGAAGCACGTTATTGACACAGGCTGAGGAAGTGTTCCGTCTCCAACACGATCAGCAGGAGATACGCAGGCAGCACACAAGCCACCTTTGCCATCCACTTTCCTCAGGCTCTCCAGACGTTCACAGCTGTTCTATTACAGCTGGTGAAGTGTGACATCTCTGCCTGTTCCATTTACATCTGCTAAGGATCTGATGTGTGTGAATTTGTGGTCCTGCATCTGCTAGGACTATCTGCCTCAACCATCTCATGTATTAACGAACTGTGTATGTTTGCTTCTCCTCGTCTTTTCTGCGATTCAACCCAAATTTCAGTGAGTGCTCTCCAGTTTTAATATTATGTAATTTGGTGAATAACAGCTCTGCAACTGCCTTGTCCACTGCCTTGGTGACGCTGTAAGCGCTGATCATTTCCAACTGCCACCACCCATTGCAGACACCACTTTTAAGGCGGCTCCTTCCCTTTACCTTCTGCAGTTCTTCTAGGCTCTTCTTGTGAGACCCCGAAACTGCGTACAGTACCCAACATGCAGGCAGGTCCCAGGTTTCATGCAATGATGCTTCCTGTTCATTCTGTCTTCCCTGGTGATGGACTATGTTTCATCGGGATTTGTTGGCAGCTGCCACTCATCAAGAGCTTCAGCAAATCATTAGTCACAGCTCCAAGAATTGCAAGCTGAAAGGTCACGTTTTTACTTACCAGCAGCTTTATAGAATCAGTACACAAAGTGGAACTTGGTCACTCTAAAGTCACACACAACATATAAAACATGTAAACTCTAAAAATGGAATAGGAAAGCCTGCAAAAGTACTCTCACCAAGAGCAAACTCAATATTCAACAGTTAGTTCCAGCTTCCATTTTAGCCTACATTCATCTGGGCTGAAAGATTCAATGTTGATTGAAAAAGCTGACTATTTCTCCAAATATATTATGCATGTTTCACTTGAAGGCCCGAATACAGTAGGAAGGCTCACACACAAGGCTTCCTAATGAAGACAAGGCAGGAGGACCCTAAAAATGGAAAACTGATTTTACAAGGAGCGGGATAAAGAAAAAGAAGAGCTTCCTCCTGAAGAACTATCATGGAAACTGAACTGCAGAAGGAGCATACAATTTCACCTTAAGTCCCTGATTTGAAAGAAGTAGGGGAAAAAAAAAAAAAGGACTTGAGTTTGTGTCTCCTATATCACAGGTAAGTGTCCTTGAAAATTCTGCAGGAAAACTCTAAGAAAAACTTCAAATGTCTCAACTTTATTGACAATACAAACGTTTTATTGCTTGTGTATTTGAATAAAGCTAGTCGGGTAGAACAGTTTCCTACTCAACAGTACAGAGTAGCCCAAAAGTAAATAATTCATTAAATAAAAGATAAATCAGAGGATATTATTAATCAGTAAGAGCAAACACTCTATATTCACATTAGCAGGTCAATCATGTCTGACACTTTCAGCAAAACTCATTTTCTTAGTAACTGGAAAAGGAGTACTCAAACTCCTCAATTTAGAGAGATTAACACAGAAATTTCAACAGCTTAAAAAGCCCACAGACATACACAACACCAGCTGAACACACTTTTTGTACATTGCACGCAGAAGAACAAGCTCTACTGAAAAGATTCGCATTTAGATTTGTGGTCTTCTTTCTCTTCCATCCACTATGGGACACACATCTTTAATAAAGTTTAGTAGCAAAGACAAACGTAACTCATACAACACGAATGAACGCTAAAGGGCTTTTCTTTCAAGAATGCATGTTTATCTCTCAACAGATAGTATCTGAGTTTTTTCAACCCTTAGAGCTAAAGAGCGCTGACTAAGCATTTTAAAGCAAACCTACAAAATATGTGGCCCAAAGGACAACGCTCTGGACCTCTCAGTTGCCAGATAGATGATGCACACATTTGGAAGCAGGCACTTTCCAGCAGGTTGTTTAATTATAAGGCAGCTAAATAAAAACAAAAGAAAAAAAAAAAAAAAAAAAGCAGCAGTCCAGCAACCTCACCTCTTTGGAGTAGAAGATGACCAAATCAGTGCTACCTCTATACCATAGGGAATATTCAAAAAATAAAATTTAAAGAGTAGCAGACATTAAGGTACAAGAGGACATAAGACAGGCCACACCGTGCTCATCATCAGCACTGCAGGGCTTTAGCAGTTTGAACTATGCACTCTCATTCTAGAATTTGGAACAGGTTTTTAAGGGTAAACAGTTGTGCAAATTCTTTGCCTAATCATTTATTCTATGCATTAGATGCAAGTCTGTTTTGTGACCACAACTTTGGAGTTTCAATTAAGAGTCTTAATGCTTCACTGCATTCCTTAAAAACATCTCAAGTACTCTTTCCCTTAAATTCCAAAATATGACAATTGATTCAAAGTGCCGTAATCAAAATGGACAACTGGTCCCACCCAGGCCTCTTATCCCAATTGTCTCATGCTTTACCAAAGGCATCGCTCACTCCTCAAAGATGACAAGTGTTAACTACACTATTAACACAGCAATGCTTAAACATGAGCTTGTGCTACTTTACAAAAAAACTCTTTATTTTCTGCAATAAGGACACAACTGACACTGTAAGCATCTTCTTGTCAATAACTTTTCCTCAAGGCTGTTCTACATAACCTTTTCAGATTAATCAGGGAAAAGCAAGAACATGTTCAATAACTCAAGCTATATATACAGCTTTACCACGGACACGATTCTGACCTCTCTTACAACAATAATCAGTCAACGTTAATAGGATTACTGTCAAAAGGTAAACTTTTATTCACAAACATAGTTTGTCCATTTTAAGTCACCATGCAAAAGTTAGAGACCAAGATTTTTCTTCTGTTTTTTACTGGAAAGTCATGTTTTACTAGAAGAAAGATGATGAATTTCTGCCAAGCACCTTGAACACTAACTCAAGAAAAATGGGATTACAATCAGAAATAAAGTAACATACAGTGTATTGACCAGATTTTGTTGTGTCCACACCACTCAAAGTTTGGAGGCTTGTTTTCTAAATCATTCTATCCATTTCAAAAACAGCTGAAGGAGGCACAAGCAGGGCTGGGTTTGGGGGGTGACTCAGTATCTTATGTTTTGGCTATAGAGTAACTGAGAAGTAAATTAGACTATATCAGGTTTAGGCTAATCTTAACCTCTGATAATGGAAATTATGCTTAAGCGGAATAAACAGTTCAATGTTAAAATGGAAATATATTTTCCACTTTCACTGTAAATCTCAAAACCGTAAGGCATCCACATCCTGACATGTGCTACGAGCCTCAGCTGTGCAAGTCTGAAATGACTTCAGCACAAAACAGAAGAAGTTAGTCATTTTCATTAAAAACACAGCTGGCAAAGGGGGTGCCCGTTTTACTAAAACCAGCTAACTGCGACAGTACTTGTCCAGGAAGTGGGAGACCTAAGCCTCAGGCAGCTCAAACCCATAGTCTTGGCTGTGCAATAGCTCCGTTTCAGTCAAAGTTGGCAGTGCCTCTCCAACCTAACAAGCTGCCAAATTTTTTCTTTTTTTTTTTTTTTTCTCATAATCTCTTAGCATTACTTTCCTTCTCTGTTTGAAAATGGCTTGCCTAATGTGGGTGCACTGGTATATGTCCATTTGTTCGTTCCCCTTTTCAAAGTAGCTGACACACCTGAAGTCTAGGAGGTCTGAGGCTATGAAACTCAACACCACATTCTAGGACTGTAAACTGAGCACAGAGGTCTCAAAGTTAGGTGTGATGACATTACCAGTTGCCACATCTTCCTTGTTTTGTCAACACTGGCACCAGGAGGAAAGTTTCAAAACAAGCCTAGAATTAGCCATTTGTCAAAAGTACCTCATTTTCCCCATCTAGAACACTGCTACTAACATTTTGTATTAACCTAGCACTTGATTTCTGAGATTATCCTGATGTGGTTCTTACCACATTTTCCAGATACAAACAAGCTGAGAGAGTGCTTAGACTACTTTTTTAAAGTAGCATAAAAAGAATATCTAGTCTGGCCACATCACAGCTGACTTCTGCTAAGAATCCTGCTATTTGAAGGCATTTTATTCCTGTTACTGAAATTCCACCATTTTTAATAGGATTAGAAGACTTACTAGATGTGGTGTGCACGCACACCACAATCTGAAGCTGTCTTTTTACACTGTATGAATCAGGTACATCCTTCTTTTGGCTTTGTGTGTCTTTTAAGAATCTAAAAATCCCACAGTTTCGCAGGATAGGCTCAGCCACGCCAAGAGCTTGCTGCCACCAGAAAGGACAATCCTGTTCCTGCTATCTCTTGCACCACCCTCACGCAGACTCAACCAAAACCTCTGGAGAAAAACCAGAGCAGAACAACCCAAGTAAGTCTTGCTGGTTTTTACTACTCATTTTATTTTGTTCAGTATGGTAAAACTGGTGCCCTATATAACTAAACCAATTTATGTGCAGGGCTGATAAAAACCACTTTAGATACCTCCGTGCCCATGCCAAAAAGGAAACTGCCCACATGCCACAACCTGTGCCCACATAAAGAACCAGAAAGCGATTGCAACCACTGTTACTCCTGTTGTACCGGTGAGCCAGCATTTCTTCCTCTGAATCAGATGCCGAGCTGGATGTTTTATCTGTGACCCTCCAAAAGAGAGATCCAAAAACCAGACAGCAATGGCAACACATGAAGTTAGACCACCTTGCTTTAAATTTACAAAAGGAAATAGCTGGAAAGGATTGTACATGTCTGGTGCCTCATTACCTTGATTTGGGGGAACACATTAAGAGATATAAGGTTTATTTCCTTGCTCATAGAAACACAAAAGTATTTAAAAAATACACCAAAAAGTTAAAAAGTGTCAAATGTATTGCTTTTTAAGCATTAACTGCAACAGTACTGTATCTGCAAACATACCTCAACATTTATAATTTTTCTTCTTCATTTGTGGCAGGATTCTTCATAAAAAACAGGGAAAAATGTTTATAAAAAATACTAAAGCTACTCTTTCAAGAGAAAAACACTAAATTTAACAGACAAATTTGCCACAGGTAAAAAGGTTACAGAAATTAATCCAAAATTTAAAATGTTTATTATTAAATTAAAAAAAACCCCCACAGTTAAGATGCAAGGACAGCCCATTCTTTGAAAGCATCATTTACCTCATTTCAGAAGATTCTCATTTGCCCTTCTAAACTATTAAAGGTCTATGCTATGTGTTTTGCATGCAAAAAGTCAGCACACTGAAAAATTTATCTTCAATGATTAAGAGGCTCGTATCACTGAAAATATCAGTGTAACTGCCACAGGCAAGCAACAGCAAAGCTTATCGCTTAATGCATCTCTACTTGATATTTTTCAGTACTATAAACATAGGCCCTTAAATGCAGTGTTTTATCTTCCAGTTACGACATCACCACCAGATCTGTGGAAAGCAACAGAATTTCCCTAACATAAGCTCGTTCGATCTGTTCAGTAACACCAATTACATAAGAGTTCTCCAAAGACAATAAATACCACAGAAAATATGCTAGATATAAGCTAGCGGTCTTGTATCAAAGATATAGAATAAACAGTATTTGTGGTTTTATTTGCCAATCACTATTAGGCTCAGTCCTGTGAAAAGAAAGGGAGGAGGAAGAGATTTTTCTTTGTGCACATTTCCTGTGTAGGTTGACTTTCATGTGTTTGAGACCTACAAAGACAACTTGATTTCAGTTAAGGTGTTTAACCAGATAACATTGTGAGAGTAAAGAGTCAATGACAATGGAGTTAAGAGATACAGAAAATTAAGCCTTATTTGAGATAATTGTAAAACTATTCACAACACATAGCATTATGCAGGCAAATGCACTGGAATAAAGTGTTTACAGTAGCAACGCTCATCTCTTAGCCCTGTTTCTAAAAAGCACACACAACTTACGTTCATACGAGATTCACACACATTTTAAAAATCACCATTTCTTTACCCCTACATAGTGCTGTACAACAGCAGACTGCTGTCTCAGTGTCTTGCATCACACACATCACTTAAAAAATTTCATCACACCAGGTGCTACAGTGGTACAGCAAGTTCAGTGACAGCTGAGCTGACATCCATGTAGACTGCTGCCTTTAGTTCCATCTGTCCCAGTTTGCTACAGTCCCGTTTTACCACTTACCTATCTAGCTCTGACCACCTCGTAAGTCAAAGACCGGTGACTACCTGACCCCAGACTGATAACCCAAAGCTTTAATCAAGAAAGACTGGCGGAGCGGTGAGTTGATTATAGCTCTTAAGCAGTTCAGCATGTAAGTCCTGCAGCCTTCAGTGGAATTTCTGTGCCTAAATCACTCATATGCACATGAAGTCTTCTCTCATGACTCAGTTATCTGGAAAACCACATTTCACAGTAAGGGGGTGTGGGGAAGCAATCTCAAGCTTTAATACTTAGTTGCTCACCCAGTTCTACGCCCTGCAGAAAACGGCTGCATTTCTTTTTCTTTGTTTCAGTATTGATTCACAAAGCGTCGTTCAAATACCTTTTTCTGCAAACAAACTGGACTAGGAACAGACATTTCAGACAAGATAGTAACGCACAAATTAAGGTCAGATGACAAAGAGCTAGAAGGTAAAAAGAATCAGAAGAATGATCACTGAAGAATTTTTATTATAATTTTCCTAAAGTTGATGTCTCAGTCGCCTTATCCAACAACAAGCAGAATACAACAAGGAAACGACACAACTGAACTGACTATACCTGTAAAGAACGTAAAATTTAAAACACGTTTACCAACAGGATTGCAGCAAGCAAGCAACTAAGAAAAAAAAAAAAAAGGAAGTAAAGCGAGACAACAAAGGTTGGCTAATTTACTTCTGATGTCATATTCCTGCAGGGAAGCATGACAAATTCTTGCCCATCAATCAGTTGTTTTTTTGCCCTGTGAAGAGAGGACGTAAAAGGAGGAGCAGAAAGCAATACAAATACACATGCCCGCGGCAGATAGTTACGTAATGCTGATGTGTACTGCCTGCTCTTTGCTCACTACGCTTACTTTGCTGCAATTCCAAGTAACATCTTTTTAACAGTTGCCAGTTTGAACATTTTTAAATTGCTTTTTAAATAAAATGCAGATGCACAAGAAAGAGTAAGATACGGAACGAAGCTTTAGTGCTATTTCTGACAGAGATAAAAAAAAAAACCTAGAGAAGCTGAGTGTTAGCTTTACAATCAGACATTTTCTGTTTCGTAAGAAGTCATAAAATTGGCTTGTTGTGCTCAAGCTCAAAACTAAATTGCCTGCTATTCTTGAAGTCTTTTAGTTTAACTTACTTGAAGAAACCACAAATAAAAAGAGGCAGCAGTGAGATAGCTCCTTCAACTTCACTGAAGTGCTACTGTCACTGCCAGGAACAGAAATGACAGTCAGTAATTCTTCCTGTAACATATGCCTATAATTCTTTCTATTTAGAAGAGAACTTGCCCTGAATACAGCAAAACAGACTAGTTAGAAGTAAAGGCAGAATGGGTACAATAAAACAAAATAAATAAAAAAAAAGTGTTTCCTATTATTCATGAAGGAAGAAAAAAAAGTTATACAGTGAGCATAGCAGAACCGGTCAGATTTCATAAGCTTAGCATTAGGGAGTGGGACATTCACAAAACTAATGCGGTATCAGCCATGTTAAGTCATATTTTTCTTCTATATTTTGTCCTTAAAAATTAGGATACAATCATAAAATCTGCAATAATCTATTGCGTACTATCTATCATAGCTTTTACGTAAGCAAAGACATCATAACACTTAAGATCACGTGCTTGAATAATCAGGTGCTAATTAAGTGTATCTGCAATTGCCTCATTTTTTCCCTTCTCTGACCCAACACAGTAAATAAATAACAATACAAAAATCTCAATGTCTAGAAGTCTGATACAACAGAGAGAAGATAAGATAACACACTCTTTCCTATGGGACAGTAATTAGTAATTTTAAACTCTGGAGTACATCAGAGATTAAGACAGCACTTTCATTGTGATTTACAACAAATTCAATGGAACTTAACGTGCTGTAATTGTGAAGGCTTCAGAGAACACTTCTGTAACAAAATTCAGCGACACAAACTGACCACAAAGTTTAATATACAGAGGAAACTGAGTAGGCCAACTCCTGCTGTCAAGTATTTCAATTAGCCCTTTTGGAAGGCTGCACCAAAGAGCATTTACCCAAAGTTGGATACCAGCACCATCGCTCAAAGTTCTTCATCAAACATAACAAAAATATTAGAGAGGCAAATTGTTTCTTCATTCCATCTTATAGTGTTTTTTCCCCTACTCCTTTGAGTAATGGAATTAAAATTTCCCTTACATTTATCTGAAGTTTAATAGCATATACTTTTAAGGTCTTTTAAAACATACCCAGGCTACTTCACGCCTCAGGGAAGCTAGCGTTTGCAGGCTCTTAAGAAAACGCTCTTGCAGCATTTTTGTTCTTCCTTGCAAAGAAGGAGGAATGACTTTAGGACTTCTGCTGATTCCAAGTTACGATAGCGTGGTGCAGGAAAAGAAGCGTGCTGGAAAGCACTGACCCATAAAGCACTTGGTGACCCACAAGCATCCTAAAGGCATACGTCACTCCTGAGAAGTCACTATATGTATATGTTCATCGGCTATATCACAATCCCCATTGTCCAGGAGCACACAGAAATCCCCCACACTGAAGGCTATCGAAATACATATTCCAAACCTGTTACAAGGGCTCTCATATGACTTTGTTTTAGATCATAACCTAGGACCAATCTGAATGTAAGTATTAGCATCCAGTTCTACATACACACAGACGTAAATGTGATTACTTCTGTGGACATTATTTTCACTGCTCAAACTGTGAAACACAAAGAATAAGTAATTCAGGATTTAGCTAAAATATTGTAGTAGAAATTTGAATTACAAAGATTTTCAGACTTCTATAGGACAAACTTACACACAGCAAAGGCATTAAGTATAAGGAACTACTGGATAACATTAAAACTTTTGACTGCACCTAAGTAATTTTTGCAACCAGTAATCAGAAAAGCTTACATATTTTGAGTATAATTGACATTAAGCTAATGACTGCAAGATTAATATAAGTGACATTAAACTGATGCCTGCAAGAAACAAGCAGTGCAAGCAGGAGGAAGATTTTTGCATCCTAAACAGTTATTTCTGTAGTGAAGCTTAGGAACATTTTACGACATTTAAACTGGACTCAGCGATCTGAAAAGTGCTGAAGACGGAGCTTTAGCAAGCGAGGGTGCTCGTGTGTGTTCGTGCCTGTGTATCTGTGCAGGCACACACACAGGTTTACTGAAGGTCAGTCTTGTGCGTTTTAGGGTCCCTGCCTGTAACCGTCAGTAAGCCAGCGAACACGTGTGCCCGTGTGTGTACACGGACGCTGGCTTAAGGATACCACGTACACAAGCGTTACCCTCTATCCCTGTGCCAGACGGCTAAGAACTATTACAAATAAGAAGGTTTTAGAGCAGAAACGCCGCTCCGCTCCCAGACACGTACTAAGCAGAGATAACTAACCCTACCCTTCCCTAATTCCGCAGCGAGGCAGGCGTGAACCGCTGTCCTGCTTCCACCCCGCTCTCCGGAGAGATCCGCCACCCCCTCACCGGCTGGGGACGCGCTCGGGAAAACCCACCGCCCGCAGGCCGGGACCAGCCGCCGAGGGGGAGCCGGAGGGAGGGGGAAGGGGGCCGGTTTCCCGTGCAGGGAAGCGCGGCCGAGGCCGGCCAGCTGCCCCCTCAGAGGCCGGGCGCTAAGGCTGCCGGGGTGGGAGGAGGAGGGGGGGGTGGGANGCCCGCTCGACCAGAGCCACCGCCCCGGCCCTCCCCCGCTGCGCCCGCCCCCCGCCAACCCCGGGTGCGGAGCCGGCCGAGGCACCGCCCCACACTCCGCGCACCGCCCTCGCCAGGGGCGGTGCCGGGAGAGTCAGGCCGCACGCACGGCGGTGGGGCGTGGCGTGGCGTGGCGTGGCGCGGCGCGGAGAGTCACCGCCCCCCTCCGTGACACACCGCGACGCGCGTGCCCCTGCAGCCCAGCACCCCGACGGTGCCGGGCGCGCATGCGCGCAGCTGCTACCGGGAGAGCTGTGGGGGCGGGAGTCGTCTCGTCCCCGGGCCCGGGGGGCTGAGCCTTCCCTGGCTGCGGCACCCGGGCGGGGCTGCGCCGCCTTCCTCCTCCGCCTGCCGACCGGGCGTCGCTCCTCTCTTCGTCTTTCCCTCGGGGCTGCTGGGCGCACGGTCTAGCCTGCGACCTGCTGTCCACGGGCTGTGCCGTCTGTGGCGCTGCCGAAGGCGCTGAGGGTTGCTGCCCGCCAGGCCGAGGGCTGTTAGAGGCCCTGGCCCTGCTGCAGGCCGGCACCCAGTGCTGAGCGGAGCCCGCTGGCCGTGCTGGCGGCCACCCCCGGTCCCTGGGTGGCTGTGTATGTGCGGTGCCAGCTTATGGCCAGATAGCCGCATCTCGGCCCCTTCACTGCTCCTTTCTCTGCAGTACTGCTACGTGAAGCTGTTCTCTCCCAAAACCGTACCTTGCTTAGCCGCTTGTCTCCACGGGGTGAGAAGATGTAGGATATGGCACTGAGGAAATACTTCAGACCTGGAGAATGATCTTGAGTAGGCATCTCCCTGTAACAATTCTGAGTCGAGCACGTTTGCCTCTGGTTCCTTTGAAAATTCAAGGCAAAGCACCATTCTCCTGACAAGAAAATGTGACTTTCTCCTCCTCTCTTACTCCTAAAACTGTAAATGTTTATGTGTTTATATGTTTTTGACCTCCTAGGGTAAAAAGCAGTGAAAAACACTGTCACCCGTAGTGGCATATCAGATGAGGATGACTCATTCCTGGGTTCCCAAACTCAAGAGATGTAGCTGTGGTATGAAGCAATTTCGAAATCGCTATAGCTGCAGCTCCTAGCTGCAGCAGAGAGCAGCAGCTGTGCGTGAGGCAGAGTATAACTGGTCTGCAAGGTAAATGCTCTCATGAAAGCAGCTTCTCGCGGTCACTCGTGGCTTGCACGCAGAGCTTTGTCCTGCGGCCCAGACCATCGCCTTTACCTAGGCTGCTTGCTTGTACGGGGGCTGACCAGCGCAGGTGGGCGAGGACTCGAGGGAGTGAAGTCTCAGTTTGTGCGCGTAGGAGGGCAGAGAAGCGCAGAGGGAGCTCGGAGATTTTTTTGCTAGATGGGGGTGGGAAGGAGTAAAGATATACAGGATTACGAGGGAGGAGGGGGTGGAAGCATGAGACTTTCTGCGTGCGCCCAGGACTTTGCTTGCAGCCCGTATCTGGCTTATGCAGCGTTCACTAAAGCTACCCAAACAAAACAAGTTTGGGAAGTGCGGGCCTGATCTATTGTTCATTGCATTTGTTATGTTTCTTGTACAAGAACTCTGTTGCACATCAAAAGCCCTGACAGTTAAGAAACAAAGTTGGCAGGGAAATATAGGTTAGAAATTAATTAATGTTATTATTTTCCTAACAGGAGTTCCTCCTTTTTCCTCTTTACCTCTATACATAACGAAAGTTTCTCTTTAATTATTCTGTCTTGAAAGGAACAGTTATTAGTAAGGTCATGTTGAGTTTAAGAATAGTCTGTAAGAGAACTGCACTGTGCTTCTGTTACCAAATTGAAGGAAAATCTCTTAATTATATTACCAGATTTCATGGGAATGGAATTTGGACCGTTCATGTAACAGGTTTAATAGTGTCTTAAATATTTTTAGAAACAAATTTCCCCAAAGTACACTGTTTCTGCAGTGTTGCATGGGACATCTCAGCTCACGAAGATGTTTCCTGAAAAGTGTATAAAACAGAAGTGGAGTGTTGATCTGAAATTTTGAAAATGTCACCTGACCTCCATGGATTTTTTAAGTGTGGGGGTTTTTTTGTATCTCAGCTCCGTGGAATACACTGTCTTAGAAACTCCAACCTGGGCACTAGTTAATAGCTGCCAAATAGCATTTCAGTCTCTAAATGTAAGAATACAATTGAGTAAGCATTTATTAAAATGTAACTTCTGGTTTTGCACTTGTGCAAATCACTTCTTTTAAGCAAAGAAAGGACAATAGGCAAGAAACAGAATGTCTTTAATAGGGAAATTAGAAAATATTCCATAGAAGCTTGGGGAAAGAGTCAGTAGAGGCAAGGGTGGATTCAGTAGAGGTAGTAAAGATGTGTGCAGGGAGGGAGTTTCATAATGAGAGACAAATTTTGGATGGGTGAAGCAACTTATGAGGTATACAGAGACCCAGCTTCTTCAGGAATATTATCAGTGTACTTATGGGACTTATCCTCAAAACAGACGATGTGACTAATTTAGGTTTTAAATATGTCCATCTCTGAGTTCTTACTCTTTCTGGAAGTTTGTAACTATTTTTTAAAGCTACGTAACTGGATAGGAGGTGTGGTGGTTTCACCCTAGCTGGCAGCTGAGCACCACGCAGCCGCTCGCTCACACCCCCCCATCAGAACGGGGGAGAGAATTGGAAAAGTTAAAGTGAGAAAATTCGTGGGTTGAGATAAAGACAGTTTAATATGTAAAGCAAAAGCCGCACACACAAGCAAAGTAAGACAAGGAATTCATTCCCCACTTCCCATGGGCAGGCAGGTGTTCAGCCATCCCCAGGAAAGCAGGGAGCCATTACACCTAACGGTTACTTGGGCAGACAAACGCCATCAGTGTGAATGCCGCCACCCCCCCTCGTCCTCTTCCCCCAATCTTCTTATAAACTGAGCATGATGTCATATGGTATGGAATGCCCCTTTTGGTCAGTTTGGGTCACCTGTCCTGTCTGTGTCTCCTCCCAACTCCTTGTGCACCCCCAGCCATCCCGCTGGCAGGGCAGTGCGAGAAGCAGAAAAGGCCTTGGCTCTGTGTAAGCACTGCTCAACAGCAACAGGTCCATAGAACAAAAACATCTCTGTATTATCAACACTGTGTTCAGCACAAATCCAAAACATAGCACCATACCAGCTACTATGAAGAAAATTAACCCTCTCAGCTGAAACCAGGACGGGAGGCTATGTCATTGTGCTGGTAGAAGGCTAAAAAAGCAAGGTCATGCATTTCTGTCAGATCTTTGTATTTTCAAAATAGCGTTATCTGTATATTTTAATTTAACTGACTGGTTCCAGAGGTTTTGACTATGCTGTAATACTAGGCTATAATGCAAAGTAGTCGGCAAGCGCTAAGGCACCTTTAAATCACAGAACCACAGAACGGTTGAGGTTGGAAGTGACCTCTGGAGGCCATCTGGTCCAACCCCCCTGCTCAAGCAGGGCCACCTAGAGCCAGCTGCCCAGGACCATGCCCAGATGGCTTTTGAATATCTCCAAGGATGGAGAGTCCACAACCTCTCTGGGCAACCTGTGCCAG
>VXBL01008636.1:893810-918225 GCA_013400195.1 Aramus guarauna
AGATCCCTCTGTAGAGCCTTCCTACCCTTAAGCAGATCAACACTCCTGCCCAGCTTGGTGTCATCTGCAAACTTATTGAAGTTGTGCTTGATCCCCTCATCTGGATCACTGATAAAGATATTAAAGAGAACTGGCCCCAGTACTGAGCCCTGGGGAACACCACTTGTGACTGGCCGCCAACTGGATTTCACTCCATTCACCAGAACTCTTTGGGCCCGGCCATCCAGCCAGGATTTTACCCAGTGAAGAGTATACCTGTCCAAGCCCTGAGCAGCCAGTTTCTCCAGCAGAATGCTGTGGGAAGCTGTGACAAAGGCTTTACTAAAGTCCAGCTAGACAACATCCACAGCCTTGCCCTCATACACTAAGCAGGCCACCATGTCATAGAAGGAGATCAGGTTGGTCAAGCAGGACCCGCCTTTCATGAACCTGAGCTGGCTGGACCTGATCCCCTGGTTGTGCTGTATGTGCCACATGATGGCAGTCAAGATGATCTGCTCCATAACCTTCCCCGGCACCAAGGTCAGACTGACAGGCCTGTAGTTCCCTGGATCCTCCTTCTGGCCCTTCCTGTAGATGGGCGTCACATTGGCCAACCTCCAGTCAACTGGGACCTCCCCAGTTAGCCAGGACTGTTGATAAATGATGGCAAGTGGCTTGGTGAGCACTTCTGCCAGCTCCCTCAGTACCCTTGGGTGGATCCCATCCAGCCTCATAGACTTGTGTGTGTCTCAGTGGTGCAGCAGGTCACTAACCATTTCCCCTTGGATTATGGGGGCTTCATTCTGCTCCCCATCCCTGTCTTCCAGCTCAGGGGGCTGGGTACTCAGAGAACAACTGATCTTACTAATAAAGACTGAGGCAAAGAAGGCATTAAGTACCTCAGCCTTTTCCTCATCCTTTGTCACTGTGTTTTTCCCCGCATCCAATAAAGGATGGAGATTCTCCTTAGTCATCCTTTTGTTGTTAATATATTTATAAAAATATTTTTTTAATACCTGTGCATAGCTGTACTTTGTCTAAATTGAAACTATGGTCAGATCCCTATTTCTGTTGTCTCCATTACAACTTACGCTAATTACCTTTGCTGGCCACAAGCACAGTTAAAGCAGGAGACCATAGAAGTGAAGCAACATTATCCGCCAAACAGACATAGCTACACTTCAGACAAATTCAGGGAGCCAATGCTCGCATTAGCAACAGCACAGCTTCTTCAGTATAGCTTGGTGTGTTTGCAGAAAAAAAAAGGTGTAGCGAACTGCCACTGCGAGATGGTTGCTTAGCCAGTTTTGTGGAGTAGGCTATGAATCCAGAGGAAATGGTATCAATGGTATCAATGGTATCTTCCCTCTACAACTACCTGAAAGGAGGTTGTAGTGAGGTGGGGGTCGGCCTCTTCTCCCTGGTAACAAGCGATAGGACCAGGGGCAATGGTCTAAAGTTGCGCCAGGGCAGGTTTAGGTTAGACATTAGGAAAAATTTCTTCACAGAAAGGGTTGTCAGGCACTGGAATGGGCTGCCCAGGGAGGTGGTTGAGTCCCCGTCCCTGGAGGTATTTAAAAGAAGGATAGATGAGGTACTTGAGGACATGGTTTAGTGGTGGGATGGCAAGGTTAGGGTAGTGGTTGGACTTGATGATCTTAAAGGTCTTTTCCAACCTAGATGATTCTATGATTCTATGATTCTATGATTCTAAGGCCATAAATAAGGCTGAGGCAGTGTGTGCTTGTCTCTGAGAGGGGATTCTTCTTAGAAAGTTGTATTTCCACATAATGTGACACAAGCTGGATGTTGCTATGAAGAATGAATGCAAAGTCCTGCAGGAACAGAGGGAAGCTGAGTAAGTTACTGCTTGGTCAGTAAGTCTAATGTATTGGCATTTCTCCTAGCACTTATAACACAATATAAGAATCTATTTGAAGAAGCTATAAAGTGAATGTGATCTTTTCAGTATCAAGATGATGCTGATCATTCAAATTAGAAGTCCTGTGGCACACTGTCCTGCACAGTACTGATGATGGGTTTGTTCTAAATAATTTTCAGTCTGTTCATCATTATGTGTTTCCCATATCTACAGCTCCTGAGAAGGCTTTATGCCCAAATTGATTTTCTTCTCTTCTAAAATAGAGCTCTGCAGAAATTATAAACCTCTTGGATTAGGAACTACCCTTTTATTCTGTGTTTGTAATACAACTGCATTAAAAACCACACAGTGCTGTGCTGTTACAGTGGCTCCTTGTAATGCTAGCTTAGTCCCCTTTGAAGCTAAGTCTAATATAAACAAAAATAGAGCATTACCATGCCATTAACCACCATACCGTCAACCAAACCTAGCCAGCTGCAACGCTAACTCAGCCTAAATTCTAAGGGCCTGTGCCTCAAGTTTCCTGTTGAGTAAGCATGCTGTATCTTGCAAAGCTCTTCAAATGACTTTCAGAGGATTTCTGACATGCATAGTTTTTACCTATTCGCTAAACACATGAGCTTAGGTGGTAGTTAAAACTATCTGAATAGGACTGCTTTCCTTAACAGGTAACTTGTTAAACATGACGACGAATATTCTTTTTTCACTGGACTAGCATGGTAACAGTCAAACAACATGTACCCCT
Source organism: Aramus guarauna (assembly GCA_013400195.1). NCBI lineage: Eukaryota > Metazoa > Chordata > Aves > Gruiformes > Aramidae > Aramus > Aramus guarauna. The sequence continues at coordinate 896,420 of VXBL01008636.1, forward strand.
CTGTCAGAATACATTGTACTATTTCAGCTAAATAGAGGCATTCACCCAAATTTTATCCAGACACACCTAAGGAACTAGTAATATGCAAACACATAGTCACAACTGTAATTAAAATTGCTCAAGTCTTTTCCATACCCTTGTTTTCAAAGGCATGTAGCTTTCTGCAAAAAATGCCTAGTTTGCTGAACTTGAGTGGGAGTACCCATTAACATCTGAGCTGACCTAGAACTGCAGTGGATGAAAGTAAAGATGATTTTTGAGAATAGCCTTCAATGACAATTTCCACAGAAGGTGGCTTTTGTTGAGTTGTGCGGTGCCTGTATATAGCTTCAGGCATGGTATTTCAGCATTCATATCAGTTTAGAGGCAAAAAGGACAGTGCTATGCTTGAGTGTCTTATATGCTGCTGGGAATGCACAGAAGTGATTTAAACTCAGCAGTGCAGTAACGGTTTGATCCTGCATGTCGTTATGTGATTCAGCTAAACAAAAGGAAGAACACTTATCTTGAAATATTTGTTCAACTGCGTTGCCCAGATTTATTCCACTACAGTGTGGTTTGCTTACCTAAATTTAGATGATTCTGTTACAGATGTCTGTATCAGATCTAGATACCTGATGTTTTTTATAGTGGAGAAAAAAGAGCACTTCCATGATGCAATTCATCTCATTCTAAGATAGATGTCTCTGGTCCTGTCACTGAGCACCACTGAAAAACTTCTGTCTGCCTTTTCTTCATTCCCTCCTTCACCTATTTATATACGTGTGGGATCTCCCTCAGCCTTCTCTTCTCCATGCTGAACAATCCCAGCTCTCTTGGCCTCGAGGAGTCAACAAGGAAAGGCGCTTTCCTGGACTTGATACTTACAAACAAGGAAGAACTGGTCAGGGATATGAAAGCCTTGGCTGCAGTGGCCGTGTGAGGATCCAGGAGGATCCTAAGAGCAGGAAGCAAGGCAAAAATCAGGTCCACAAGCCTACATTTCAGGAGAGCAGACTTCAACCTCTTCAGAGATCTGCTTGGAAGAAATCCATGGGATATGACCATGGAAAGAAGAGGGGTCCAGGAGAGCTGGTTGCTAGTCAAAGATCACCTCCTCCAAGCTCAAGAAAGGTCCATCCCACCAACTAGGAAATTAAAGGCAGCAGGAGTCCTGCCTGAGTGAGCAGGGAGGTCCTAAATTAATGCAGACATAAAAAGGAAGCACACAAGATGAGGAAGCTGGCAGGTGACCCGTGGGGTGTGCAGTGTATCTTTAATAAGGGTGTGTTTCTCAGAATAGCAGAAGGTACTTAATCTGAAGGCACTTAATCTCAGTGTTGGAGCTCTTTTTTTTTTTTAGGGTATCTCATTGATTAGCACTTTTCTCACTGGAAAGTTGAGGAAAAGGCCACTTAAGGGCTAATTTTGCTCATTACAGAATAAGGGAGAGAAGAAGAAAGAGGGAAAGGATACTGAAGAGGTTAATTCCAGGCACAGGAGACTAGTGTCCTGTACTTCTGGACCTGTGTTCACATGCCAGCCATCTTTTCTTGGAGGTGAAAACCATGTAGGCATCAACCACCATGCTAGTTCTGCAATGTGGCCATAACAGAAAAAAACAAACAAACAAACAAACAAACAAACAAAAAACCAGCAGATGCTTATCTCAGAAAGGAGAATGAGTGGCTGAGGATCAGAACCATGGCATGTTCCATCCATAAGTCTATAACTTACTAATTACATTGAGTAAGAATTGAGTTTATTTCCTTGTCATTTGGAATACAGTGCAGTGAGAGCTTCCAGGAGTGCAGAATCATGTGCTGACCATACTGCTATTAAGCTGTTTGCACTGACAAATACAATAAGAAGCAAGATAGTAGGAATTGAAAATGGCAACCTCTGTAAAATCTGCAGGCAATGTTAAATCTCAGAAGGAAGAGAAGGCACCAAACAGGAGGGGAAACAGGTGAAAAATGATTTGCAAGAGCCTTCGCAAACTTAGGAACCAACAGATGTGAGAAAGCATATTGCCTAAAATACTGGCTGATACTTCGAGTTTGACTGGAGCGAAGAAATAGTCGTTTGCTCCCTATACTTATGAATCTAAGACTGCTTTCTTAGGTCCTGTTTCCACTGACTGTATCCCAACTCCATTTGAAGAACAGACCCAGACATGCATCATATTAAATTTCCTAGCCTTTGATATATACCATAGCAAGTTTCAACAGAAACAAAGCCCAGAGTTGCAGGCTGAATGGGACCCATAGTGCTTTCCAGCAATTTTTTCTGATATCTACAACTGGAGATAAAGATCTGGGTCTTGTGCAAAAATCCCAACAAAAGTGAATCTACGTGTAGCAGGTACAGTGGCAAGTCAGCAAGTACTACAGGAATATAACTGCAACTCAAGTGTCAAAAAGCAACACAGATTGTTGATCAACTCAGCACACAAATGTCCACTTGGAAGGACATGCTGCTCTTGGCTATTTCTACTCTAAAGCAAATGTCCCAGTCGTGAAGGAAGCATGGTCTTTGTTGGGCTCATTCGGACATCAGAGTGATAGAAAAGCTGGTTCCAAATATGTAATGTACCAGTTGCTGACGTATGAGCTCTCAAAGAGGTAAAGCATGTGTAGATAAGACCATGGTATTTGCATTTCCAAACAGTTTTGCCAAGCATGTGCTTTTCAGGGTGACTTTTAGAAACATTATTTGATGTTAGCACTATCAGAACCAGGTAAAGAAAATGTTAATAATTTATTCTCCTTGAAGATGAAGGAATGCATCACCAGGATTCAAAACACATTCAGGACACTATAAGTGGGACTGGGTTCTTCAAATGGAGGCAGCTGTTACAGGGTGAGCTCAATAGCTCCCCAGACTCTTCAGCCTTACAGCCCAGCGCATGCAGTGCTACCATTGCGAGTAGCAGGCTGCAGGCTCTGCATTAAGCTGACAACACAGTCATTAGGACAGGTCAGGATTCATCTGGACTTGTCTTGACCTGCCTGGAGGTTGGGTTTAGTTTGTTTAGCTGCTACAGCAGTTGTCTGATAACCAGGTGACTGCTACCTGATTTGTTTCAGCCTTGGTTTGAATGGTGTAAGGCTTATGGTAATATACGTTTTTATAAGTAGTAGACACATGTGGTTTTTCTTTCTCTAGTGATCTATCTATGACGCTAGAATAAAAATGCAGTGTAGAGAAGTACAGGCGTAGGATGATAACTGGAGCCTTGAAAGTGCAGACACAGGATGATAACAGAGGCTCTTGGGTCATAAACAACTCAGCAGTAGTCAGTTACTGGCTGCCAAAGGAATGTAACCTTGGGAACTGGGTAAAACAATTTAGGGGTAATAAAAAGAGCAAAGAACAGGTATCTGATACATGTAAAACATACCGTACATAGTACATAGTAGATTTGGATGTAATATGGAATTGTGAACCAATGAATAAGGAGCACGTGGACTGCATTAGCAAGTACATAGTAATGACACTAAGCAGACTGAAGAGTAAGGAGGAAGAAACCATCAATACCAACATCATATTTCCAGAAAAGAGAAGGAAGAACCCCTCCCCCAACATCATACCTCTTCCATGGATGGCTCGGCATGACACTCTCCTCCTAGGTAGAAGCCATCAACCTTAGGACATGGTCTCTGTGTCACCAGTGACAGTGGAAGGGTGAGAATAATACCAGAGAAAGGGAAAATCACTATAAAGTTTGGATATTTTATTTTTTCACTGTATCATTATTGGGATGAGCCATAATGTTTGGATAATTTTAATTATAATTGTTAGTACCATTGTACCTAGACTAATAATAATTCTTTGATTAGACTGTCAAGACTTTAATTAGACTACCAGTCAATTCCCAGTTCTGCATAAAACTTGTATGACCCACATAAACTGCACAAGCTGTAGCGCACGAAATTGGCAGGGGTGACCTAAGCTGTAATTTAAATGCAACAAGTTTGTGGAGAGTGTGGGCACCCTAGATTCTTAAAATTTAGTGCAACTATCGACTCTATTGATTTGATTTCCACTGACTGTAATGGAAGCTTGGGCATCTAGCTCATATGTAGGCATCCAGCTATACCCTGTGTGCCTTCAAAAAGCTACCAAATGTGTGTTTAGATGTTCTCATTGCATAACTGAAAAGATCCCAGATAAGCATAAGAAGGATTTGCTTTTCTCCTACCGAGGGATTAGCAGTGGATTCATGGATGCTAAATACAACAGTCAGAGTCACAGAATCATGTGGGTTGGAAGGGAGATGTGGAGGTCAGCTAGTCCAACTCTCTGCTCCTAGCAGGCCCAGTTAGATCAGGTTGCTCAGGCCTTGCCCAGTCAAATTTTGGGTGTAATCATAGAATCATAGAATCATAGAATCATAGAATCATAGAATGGTTTGGGTTGGAAGGGACCTCAAAGATCATCCAGTTCCAACCCCCCTGCCATGGGCAGGGACACCCTCCACTAGGTTGCCCAAAGCCCCATCCAACCTGGCTGTATCTCCAAGGATGGAGGATCTGTTTCAACTGGAGTTCACATTTACTCCATTCTCTCTGTTGGCTGTAAGAAGGGCTCCTCTGCTAACTTTAGACAAGGCTTAATGAAACATTGAGGAACTCAGTGTATAATCATGCTAGCACTGTCAAATGTGTCATGTGTTGTTGATTGGTGTCAGAGAGAAGATGCTGGTCTAAATGTTTGTGGTTTTTTTGGTCTGACTCAGTATAGTTATACTGCTTTTATACAACCTCAATTTTCTTTCTTCTTCAGCAGTTTTCAGAGATACAGTCATAACTCTGAGCAAGCACTCAGATGGAGGAAAGCTCCCCTCATATAAACTCCTCATATATTTTTTAGAAAAAGAAGCCAATGGACACAAAAAATTTGGAATCTTACCAAGGCATGAATATTTATAGCACCAGATGTTTGAACTAGAAAACCTTTAACTCCATCTGAACCAGATGCCCACAAGAACAGAGCTGAGAGGAAAAAAGACAGCTTTTCAGGCTTTTTTTTCTGAATCAGAGAAACAAAGGTACTGCTTAAATAGGAGAGAGATATTTTTTGTAATGGGAGTCTAGGGATATGTCACAGAATTAGCCTCTACTAATTCTGAGAAGGCTACTTATCACCAGGGTGGAGATAACTGATACAAAGTTCAGATTTAGCAAAGGAAAAAGCAGTATGGATCTTTGCTGTAACTTGTTACTCTGCTGTTTCTAAATATTATACCTGACATTTATTACTGAAAACTGTAGTGATTCATATGTCAAGAGAGAATAACAGTGAATCAGTCAGTACTCAGGAAATCAGTGCTGGTATCCTCTTTTAGGTTAAAAAGGCTGATACCACATGCTTTTGTACTACTTTTGTCCAAATCTAGCTGGCAAATTAGTATATGCAATAGGTCAAGTTGCTAATTCATTTCACTGTTAGTACTGTTGCCACTAAAGGCAGGTAATTATATTTAGTGCCTGTGTTTGTAAACACCATTAGAATTGGTTTCTGTGATCATCATCTCAATGCTGCACTCTAAGAGCTCTTAAATCTGAAAGACTTAGATTAAATACTTACACTAGAAGGAGAAAAAAAAAAAAAGACTTTCAATGCAAAAGCAAATGATTAGGGCAATAATGTCAGTGAGTCAGAGTCTATCGATGGCCCCAATACTAAATGACTGGCTTAGTTCCCAATAGCATGAATAGGAAAAAAACCTACTAAATGGTGACTAGACTTCTTTCACTCTTCGTGTCTTCAGTACAACAATATTCAGGACGCAAACACAATCCCAACAGACTTGCTAACTAGAATATGTGCACTACGTGCACCACAGCTGGAATATTCGTAGGCAAGTGCTCAAAGTTGGGTCTTCAGAACGATAAACCACTATATGTTTACTTTGTATTGAATGTCATGCAGAGTTCAAGATTTGGAATACCTGCCTCCAAATCTGTGATTGATTATGTCCACGATAACCAAGAAAAGGTGCAGAACCACAACTGCTCTCTGCTGTTTTCACAAAACAAAACAAGCAAAAGTGAGTGTAATGATTACTTGTATTTTTTGAGTAATCCCTCCACAACTCCTGTCTCTTGTAGAATGTAAAATTTGCTACAACTCTCTCCTGGTTTTGTTTCAAAGCGCAAGGTGTAATCTAATTTTCTCTCATAGTAGCATACAGACAATGATACAAACTGTCCAGTTTCCCTTTATGAGAGCAAAATCGAAGAGGCATCTGATGTGCAGCACCTCAGCACCAGGTATTTCATCAAGGAGTCACAATGGATACAAAAAGACAGAAGGGTTTTTGGGTTTTATGAAAGCACGTAAAGTTAGTTTTCTAAGGCCATAGGAGTCTCTTATAAATGTCAGACTTGATTTATAGACAGCTAAACACACATATACATAATTGACAGCAATGAGAGTTTAAGGTTATTTCTGAGTTGCAGGTAAATGTAGTGGAAATGCTGTTGCTGTGAACCTTGGTATAGAAAATTCATAAAGGCTCAGGAATGAACTCTTCCTGAAGGACCATTTCCTTCCCGTAAATTTCTATGGAACAAAAGCAAATTTCCTGCGAAAGCTCTCATTCACCTCAATGAGACCAGAATTGGGCACTTAAAAAGGAAAAAGGATAAAAACAAGGTTACTTAGCAGCTAACTGTAAGCAATGTTTTTCCTGGCTACTACAGAAGAGCTACTACATTGTCTGGCATTCCTCTGAAGCAATGTCCTTGTCTGCACAGAAGCTGGATGAACGCTCTTTCATCACCTTTTTCAGAGGGAGGCACAAATGCTAAAGATCTTGTGCCAAAGTATATATTAGTATTTGATTTTTTTAAAAATACCATTGTGTCCAAGGCTAAAGAACAAATACAACTTTATATTTTCCTGTGTCTTGGTACAGTAACATGTTGCCACTTCAGCAAAGTATGAATAATTCATTCAGTGAATCACTATCATTTATTTTTAAATGAGCCTAGAATAATATAATAGTGCCTTTTGCAACAACAGTTAGTACCACAATAGTAGAACTTCCTAAGGTTAAAATAAGCAAGGCTAAAATAAACATCTTTCAACTGTAAGGGCCAGATATTTTGCATGTCCCTAACTGTTTTGATATACCCAAAGGCATGAAGCAGCTATAAAAACAGGATTTGTAAATCCCTCTGAAATAAATTCTCAGGTGTCATCAAGCTGCTATATTGCTCCAAAAATATTTTTTTACTTTTTTTTTTAAAATAAATTATTTTCAGGAATAGAGTAGATATCCCATGAATCAGAACACAGACCACTGGAATTTAAAAAAAACAGCCGTAAGACACTAATAACTTATGACAGTTATTAGACTTGCCCCAGTTCATGGGAAAGTAAGGCTGGATTACTGCAATTATTTCCTTTTGTTGTCTCCCTTCACATTATAGTTGTACTACACAATTTACCAAATCAACTGGAAATGCTAGATTAAAAAAAAACCAAACCAAACAAAAAACCCCACACTTTTTCCATCTTTTGAGACTCTAAGTGAGGGTCATCTGAAATGTCCTGGGACACTCAAAGCATCCTAATAGGGCTGGCAGAACCTAGGGGATACCTCAGCTTTTTGAGGTGTCAGGTGGCATCTGTCTGAGAACCCCAGGGCCTTTGAAATGGAAACTGAAAGTTGAGGCAACTGAACCAACCTTTTGTGTCTTTTCTGTCTAATTCTCTTCCTTCTACCCACCCAGCTCAGGAAGCCCACAAGGCAGCCTCTTATGAAATGAAGAAAGAGCTCACAGTAGCAATTCATTTTTTAATTGATAAAATTATCTTTCTGAGATACTTTTTTTTTTCTTTTTAAGTTGTCAAAGATTAAAAATGGACAGACTGCCTTAAATTGTCACAGAAACAAATTATTAGTAAGTGAAACAACAACAGGGTATCAACAAAGGCCCAGCAGATGAGTAAAATACTGCATAGATCCATAACTATTTCCATTAATAATCTGCTATTACAAAAAATGCCCAGGCAAATAATGAATCATTTTAAATCATGCAGATGTTACGTAAAGGAGGAAAGGTATGTAGGGAGAAATATCCTGAAAAAAGACTTTTATGCCTCTGAGCTTGCCTTTTTCCCAGTTCTAGCAGTTATCTATTAAATGAAAATCTTTCTCCCACAGCTCTTGCCTCATTTCTATTCTTGAACTATCATGAAAATCAAACTACTTCCACACATATTCTATAAATCAAATAAATGGTAAACTTTAGAGGAAGTATGGCAAGAGATCACAAATACTGAAACTATCCAGTACTTGAGCTGTCAGATTCTCTTGCCTAACCATTATCTTGCTCCATTGCAAAATATGTTTTTTTTCCTGGGATTTGTTGGATAATAAAATTTAGTCCTATAATATTCCTTCCTGGAATCTGACTGGGTTCCAATCAAGCATTAATGAAAAGTAAGAGCTATGGACAGTAAATACACTAGTCTGATAGCCTCTACCTCTCAACCACGTCACGTTTAAGAAACATCTTTAGCTTGCATTACTCATATTGACTTCGTTTCTGTATTAGATATGCAGAATTTATAGATACGCTTTAAATATGCAAAATGATAAATTCAGAAGATGTTATGAAAAGTTATGATGCCAGCTGGTGGTCACTTGACTTCTGTCTGTCATAATACTAATAAGGGAAGTTGAGAAATTGTGAAATTGAGAAGCTGTGAAATCATAAAGTAATGAAAGGCAACGAAAAAAACCCACAACACCTTGGCGCAATAAAGAATGGAAAGAAATGAGTTGCTCATAAAACATAGTGTTTTCGAGGGATCCAAATAAAGATAAGGATATCAGATAATATTAATAAAACATGCATGTGGATTTTAAAACTGTGTGAATGTTATGGCTGATCTTGATTCAAACAAGAGGCTGTCAGTATGGCAACAAGAATGATATGAACAAGGTTTTGATAGATTCAGAAAGAACAACTGAGAACTGATATGCCTCAAAGATCATATGTCTTCAGAAACAAAATCTTTGGAAAACATGATAAAGCAGAGGCGAGGACGAGTACAGCCTTGACTTTGTCCCATACAAAATGTCCCACTCCCTCAGGATCTTGGTCCCAAAAGCTGCCAGTAGTAGATGCACAGAGAAGAGGATAAGAACAAGAGAAGCCCATAGTGACACATCCCATAATATTTGCCCAGCTCCCAGAAACCTGTGGCTTACAACCCAAATATACCATCTTTGTATCTAACAGTCCCCGGTAGACTTTTCTTTAATTAATTTTTTCATTCCTTTTTGAACTCTTGTGACATTTTAGTATTCTGGCGCCACACGGCCAAGACTTCTACGTTGTATGAAGAAGTATTTCCTTTTCTGTTTTTTTTATCTGTCACCCACCACTTTTATTGGATACCCCTCACTTATTTTTCCTGAAAAGGCAATGAGCAATTGATCTCTATTCACACTGTCCACCCAACTTGTGTAGACTGCTTTTAACTTTCTCTTGGGTCTTCACTTTTTCAGACCTCCTAGGTCTTGTATTGAAAGAGCCAAAAGGTGGTAAAAGCACTGCGTATGTAGCTCCCTGAAAGAGATGGAGTAGGGCAAAGGGAATACAGGAAGATATTATCACCAAACTGGGGAAGAAGTTCTGATGAACAACAAAAATGGGTATCTTTTCATTTCAAATAATTCAGTTACAGAACAATTGAGGGAAGATTTGAGTACACTTTTTAAATATGTTAAAAGCAAACAACTTCTTCTGGAAAAAAATATGGGAGAAATAATTTTTAAAAGAAACTGAAGAGGAAATTAGATTGCTGAGGAACAGCAAGATAACAGATACTAGTAAATCTCTTGATTGATTATTAAATGCATAAGATAACAAAAAGACTTTACCAGCTAGGCTTAGTAGTCTGAAAATATCTCGGTGGAACAAATGAACATTAACACATGCCAAATTGTGAGAAAGCATGACGAGATTAAATCAAAAGATTATCGTGGCATCTCTATCATTCATGCCATCTTTACTACATTATCCTAAAATCAAAGGAAATGAGAAGGGAACATCAATATGGGATTTAGAATAAAAGTACCCCTGGGGGATCAAATGTTTTACATTTGTCAGCTACTCAAGAAAAACATGGAAAATACTATTAAATGTATTGATTTTATCAAATCTGAAAAAAAAAAAAGGAACATAATGATGTTCTGTAAAATAGCCTTGGTTTTTGTTGAAAAAATTGGAATCTCAGAACATTTGAATGATAAAATTAGATGCTTGGGACTGAAAAATGTACTATATAGGTAGAGAGGGAAATCTCACTTCAGTTTTGTAACAATTGATGAGTACTCTAGGATATACTCTATCCTCTTTAAAATGATTATTGAAAAATGGTTTCATAGAAGGTAAAATTTTCAGAATATCACAACTGCAGAAGAGTTCTACCATCTTTTTAGATATGCTAATAATTTGGTTATGATAGGTACATTAGGTGTGGAATTGGATTAAGGAAAAGGAATTTAACATCAACAAAAAGAAAACCAAACTTACTGCTATAAGCTGAAAAATTATATCAGCCAGCAGCCTGTAAACATAAATATCAGTAAGTTAAAGCAGTTTAAATACCTACAAGCATTAATTGAGAATTATTTGGGGACAGAGTAAATTAAGACCTGGGTGCACAGACAGAATGCTTATAATTAATCTTCAGATAATTTTAGTTCCAAAAATTAATAGCAACAGACTATCTCTTTTATAACTGATTCTTAAAAGTTTTGTTTTCTATGGATGGAACATTTGAATAAGAAAGAAAATTCAATATATTATAAAATAAAGTACCAATTTGTATTTGGGTTGGTGATTTTTTTTTCATTACCTTTATAGGAACATAATTGTCATTTGAATTTTCCATCCCTTCTTCCAGAATACCTTGAAATGGTAAATAGTCTCAAAAGGAAGGACACACTCAAGTGTTATTTTCCTAGGAAACAGGCTGATTCTTTAATTTTCCCTCCACACTTTTCCACTGTAGGTTTTTAAAGGATCATCACCTCACTGTGACTGCTGAAGAATGTGTATTCTTTAACAGAACTGAAAATTTGAGACAGTTCATACCTACCAAAAAAACTAAAGTAGAAGCGTGTGATGCAATACTGTACAGTATTGAAGTACAGTACATTGAAGTACTTAGGTGCAAGTTATCCCCTTGATATTTTCACGGTTCATTAAAGCTGAAAGAAGCCGTGCACTTCAAGAAGCGAATTCTAGGAAGTGGGTTTTTTCCCCTCTTTGAGCATCTAACATAAGGATTTATTTTACATATTTGAAGCCTGGAAGTTGGTAGTTCATCAGCTGGTTTTTAGATGTAATCTGCTTGAAAATGCAGTGCTGTAACAAAGAGGGTAAAGGAATTTAAGAAAACCAAGTCGAGTAATTCATGTTGCTATTTTTGTCACAACTGTTTGCTGGTGATAAGCTAAGTCTTTCTGCGTTCATAAATTATGTACAAAGGGGCAATGGAAGGAGCATTTCTGGGCACTTGCTGAGCAGCCAGAGGAGGGGAAAGCCAACACAGCGCTGGGAGGGAGCGATCCAGCTGGCAGCTGGCGTGTCTCCTAGCCATCAAGTTTCCTCCGGCATTAAGGAAGAACTCTTTGCCCTATACTTGTTCAGTTATTCAGGCCAACAACTTTTTTTTTAAATACAGGTCTATAATTAGGCCCTAAATCCATACAGTCAACCTAAGCAATTGGACTTCCTGAATTGTCAGGCACCTGGAAATTTCCACATCAGCTGGCTGGTCTATATTAAGAAATCAAATGTACCAAGGACTGTTTTCTGGCACTAAAGGCAATTGGCACGGAGCAACCCCCACCTCCGTACCTATGCGACTAGGCTCTCCAGGACAGGGTGGCCTGGCCTGAATTGCCTATCGGGAGCGGTCTCTTGCCCATGCTATTACCCAAACCGTGCCTGGGAACTGTTAGAAAGCTGGGCAAAGCCCAGACTTCTCCAAAGGATCATCCTTGGAGTTTAATGACATAAAGCATTAAATTTCAGTACCTGAGGTTTTTCCGAAGTTGTTTTAAATTGCTAGCACAGGCATGTATAGTAAGCACTCCTAGGTGCTCAGGATTTCTAAAACCAAGGCTTCTTAGTTTTTTTTTTTTCTTTTACTGTTCCTGTTTGGAAAAGATTACCTTAAGATACTTTGTTTCTTTACTAATATCAGTGAGAAAAGACCTTCTGTTACATCTTTCCCACTAAACTGGGATGTTCTTTCCAGCTTTTTACCACTTTATTTTCTGAGATATGAGGTTGCACATTAACCTGTGAAAGTTAGACGTGGAGTGGTGCAGTGCTCTGCAGATTCAGTCCTGTTCCTTGTACTGTTCTTTTTAGGCAGACAGACTTTTGCTTGTATTAAACAATATCTTAATCTGAGTAGTCCGCTGATGTCAGTGCGATTGCTTCTGGTGGAAATAAATAACAGTGGTGAAAAACACTGGTATACATAGTTCCTAGGAGTCACTCCCAACCTTATTTTCCACGGGTTTGTGATTTTTTTTCTGGTCTCTGTCACCAGCAGTTGAAACCTGGAGCCCTTCACAACGTAGTAAATCAATAAAGGAAAGGAAAAATAGATCACAATGCTGGTTTAAAAGTTAAAAATTAAAGATGTCCATGGTAAGGCTGAAGCCATATAAAAAGGAAGAAAGATCAGCAGCCAAGTATTTGTATCTCTTCATGTCCATTTAAGCTTTCTAGCAAAAATAAACATATAATTAATTGGTTTGAAAGACAAAACTTTCAAAAGATGACTCTTACAAAGTTACTTTTGTGAATCGCTTGGTTTTGCTGGTAAGCAGAAATATATCCTTAGTTTCTGCTTTATCTTCAGTCGATGACCAGCCCAAGCGGGTGGCATGAGATGTACTGATGGGGGCTGTGTCCGGTGAGGACAGCAGGACTAGTCAGAACTGCCATCAGGGTTATAGGAAAGGAAACTTAGGGACAGGAAAATTCCTAGATTTAATTGGCATTAAAGACCTGGGTCAGAGTCTAATCACATGTTTTAAGACAACAATACTCTTTCAGACCTTAGACTGTTTTCAGATTGCTTCTTTTTAGTATTTAGAAAGTCTGAGAAAGAGAATAGTGGTCTGCCTATATTTAAGTCTACCATGGTACAATATGCCATGGAAAGCAGCAATGAGGACGTGTCTAATTGTCCCATAACTGACAATTATAATCTGAAAGTTGACTCAAACCGAGCTCAATCATTTTAATTTAAAATTTAATTTAAAAGTTTTCTTATCTTCCATTCGGATGAAGACCACAAAAATTCACAGAAGGAGTTCCTATTTCTCCTGATTTGCTACTAAAAATAAAAAAAGTGTATTTTGTCAGAGCTGTCTATTTTTTCTGGTATCAGTTTAAGGAGGGCATTACCTACACATGAGATCTTGAAACTATGCTTTTTCGGTTCTAAAATACTGTAAAAGAGAGAGCAGCCAAATGGCAACCAAAGCTAAGATTAAGGCATCAGTTTCCTTTGTAAGTCAGTAAGAAAACATTGCTCCCTCCCACGAGTGAGCAAGCCTTAGGATCCCTCAGACAAAGGACAAAAAAAATGTAAGGAAAACTTTGAGGAGAAGCTTTTAAGCATCTGGTACAATTATTAGTGTGGCTGCCTATTGTGCTTACATCTCCAGTTGAGTTGCCTCAATACATCAGCTGTGCAAACACAGATAGAAAAAGGAGCTGGAAAATATTTAGTATATTTTTCTCTGCTCTTCAGAGAGGGTTTTTGTCTTTTTTTTTTTTTTTTTCCCCCTGAGATGACATGCAGGGTAAAATCCATCCTTTTATTATGCTAGTGAAGTACAGAGAACTGAACCGGGGATTATTTTTCCCAAAGCATATAAATGTTTAATGTTCATACTGAAAAATTCCATGGTCAGTCAGACTAATGAGGATATTTCATGTATATAAGAACTACTGAAATCTTGATTCTCATTTTTTTCAACTGGAAATCTTCAAATCCAGGCTGTGCAAAGTGCTGCACATTGATTTTGAAACTCCAAACTCCATTTGAAACTCTAATATTCAAAATGGTTGTGTGACATCAGTACCATAATCACAAAAGGATTACTTGGCAAAACAGAGAGGTGTTACAGATAGGTGCATAGAATGGTTACACGTTCTCATATACTCACAATATTAATTTTCTTAAATTTTTTATTTGCGTGACATCAAAAAAACCAAAATTAAATATGTTATTATAACATTATAATGAAAATTAGAAGCAACAATCACAGTCATTACCAAAATACTGTTTTTTTTCTAAAAAATTAAACAAGCAAGAATCTGTTTTGATTTTTTTATTATTCATAGCTGTAAAAAAATCTGACAAGGCACTCCAGCTTACTGTCTAGTGAGCCTTTCCATATAAATCAGGACTGAAATCCATGTTTCTAAACATCCCTCATCTCTCAAATAGTCATAGGACTTGAAATGATAGTGTCCTGATCAACAGTCACTTTCTATTTTATCATAGCATGTATTTTGCAGGGGAGGGATAAGCAACTGAATGGGAGTAATTGTTTCCATATTTGAGCAATGTTTGCGTTAATAGCTAAGGACATGAATATCAGTTTTACCAATTCAACTTTTAATGAAAAATATAGAAGGCGTGTATGAAAGCACATTTTAATACCATGTATTTTCATTTTTGCCATTCAAGTAGGTGATTTTTCTGCATATATCCGCAAAAGTACTGACTGGTTCAATTTAGTGGAAAGAGAAGCTGCAGAGTTCCATATCTAGAGATAGCTCAAATTAATCCTTGGACTGAGTTCAGTAAAAATCATGAATAAAGACAACCAGAGACTGAGCATGGGGTATTTGCTGTAAATCTTGACTTTTTTTTTTCCATGAATGTCTACTGGAAATACATTCAGTTATCTAACCTACTACAGTTGTAAGAAAAATGTAAAGGAGGAAGAGAAGTCTTTGAATCCTAAATGGGTAATCAGAACAATACAAGCATGAAAAAAAGTAAACCTAGGCTAGCAAGATCCGTCCTAGGCCACGCGTGGTCAAGAGTCAATATTTGAAAGAAAAATTCTGGAGACATTGCGGCAATTAATTTTGCTGAGTGATAAATATGGTTCCTACAAAGAAAATGTGACTCTTCTGCAGAGGTCGTCAGGCAAATGACTAAAGCATGTTAGTGCGGAAAGACTCCTGTGTATGGCAGATGTGCCAGTGAAGACCTTGCAACAGTGAAAGCATTAGTGTTGCCAAGTAACAATAAAAAAAAGATAATTTTGAACAGCGTTTACTTTCTATGACAGATCTATGATATAATACAGAAGAAGATCTTCTGACATGTAATAAAGCATGAGTATTGAATGAAGCAGGTAGGAGGAAAATTTGTACAATGTAACTCAAATGTTCTTTCAGGCAATTCTTCATCAAGACTGATCCTGCATACATTTTCCCAAGTGTAAAATTTACATGGGAACAGTACTGTTTATGCCAGTTCTATTGAGATATCTGAAATGTAAGCACATAGATAAGTGTTTTCAAGACTGAAGACCACAAAATAGGATGATTCAACTTCTGAAGGAGCACATTTGCACAAAGTGAAAAAGGAAAGCAATGTTAGTTGGATGAGTATCTGAGACATAATTTTATCTACTCAGTTGTTAAAGACTTGGAAGGTTTTTTATGTTTACTCTTGTGTTTTAAAACAACTCTCTCCTAGCTTTATCTTTCTGTTTGTTTTCTTAACGATAAAAAGAATGGGTCCAAGCAAAAAACTCTGATCACTTGCAACCTAATCCAGGATAAAATACATTCTTATTCTAGAGTCATACAGATCTGAATCCAAGTAGCATCCTAACCCTAAAGAGAGCTGAACACATCTTGAAAGGTGCTGAGGGTTCTCAGTTCCCATTGGCAGTAGAATGTGTACGTAAGTAGATGTTTAAAGCTATGCAAGTACTGAAGCTAGCTCAATCTGAGACACGTGGCAGAACTACTTGTATTCTTAAAGTTAAGCACCCACTTAATTTCTGTGACATTACAGGAGTCACATCTTTTCATCCAGTATTTTTCATTTAATGTACATTGTATATACCAACAAACATTATTTCAGTGGATGTGATTTTTTTACCAACTTTGTTATTTAGGAAGTTTTTTCCTTATAAGGTTAGCAAAATAGATGCAAATTAGTCTCTAAGTTAGAGTTTTCTGTAATCATCTAGTACAAGATCAATCTGTCAATATGTACAAAGTCTACAGTTTACAATAATCATGGAAACAAAATGTACATGTCTATGGATGAGATGCCGAAAATAAGATGGTAATCAGTCCTTATTTCTGTGCTCAGAAACCTCAACTTTGAACCCTGTTGTGAATTAGCAATGCAAACAAACTTCAAAAGGGCACAGACATTCCCAAGGCTCAATCACACATGTGCCTTGGGGTGCTAATGTTTGAAGAAAAAATACGCCATGTAGAAGCAAGAATTGTGTCAGGAACACCTACACTTTCAAATGCAGTATCACATTCTTGCTTTGAATTAGGATGAGCAAAGGTGTTGTTGCTTGAATCACAAAGGAAAAGGGTACTAACATGCAAAGCGATAGAAGAAAGTTAGTCATAAGCACAGAACACTAACAAGGCATGAAAAACCGTGGTTATAATTAAGCTACAGACATAGGTTTGAAAAATCTAGAAATCAGAGTTGTACCGACACACTGTGGAATTTATGGACTATTTGTAATAAAAATAGCCAAGAACAGCAAGGGTGTTTCTAGCAAGCTTAACTTTGGGATATTTTTTCTGCTGTATAGGAGATCCACACATTGAAATGGATTGAAAATTGCTGAACTTTTTCACACATATAACCTGAAGAGAGTATTCAAGGGAAAAATCAACAGTATTATCCCTACAGTAATTTACTAATGTACTTAATTGTATTGTTTGTTGCCAACTCGTTATTAGTAACATAAATAAACACGGCAATGTTTTTTATGTCTGCAGCTACAAAATGTATGTATAAAGAGCGTACATCAGAGTTAATGTTGCACTGTTAAAAGGGGCAAGATTCTGTGGTAGCATGAATGCTATTTCTGTAGCCTGTTTACAAATTACATGAGGAAAGGTAGTTTTAAACAATTCAATTTAGAAATCCGAATGTGTCCCTTTGCCACAAATCAGAGTCCCAGCAGAAGCATCTAAACGAGCTATTTATAATTTTGTGGGTGTCGAGACAAGCTTAGAGCAGCTGGACCATTTCCTGAGGAACAGGGAGAACTGGCCCTGCGGTTTGTTCAGGAAGAAGCCACGGCTCCGTCACCGGAAGAGAGAGCACAGGGCACCGGGCACAGCCCCGTGCGAGGCGTAAGGGGACAGAGGGAATCGGGCAACAACACGGAGAAGATGAACAGAGAGGTGGAAAAATCCATACTCTACATGTTTATTAGTTTTATATCAATGAGGTCTTGGATAAAAAGATAAGAATTTTGGGAATACAGTCCAGATATCAGATACCTTTCTCTTGGGGCAAGTGTTGTGGCTCCTATGACGCTGTTCAAAAATAACTTCTTCCTTTCCCTCCTGGTATCCAACTGGACCCTTCAGGAAGCGCAAACAGATGAGATCCACCTGACCTAGTTCTGGACACTTAGCATGTTGATAATTAGATCTGAGTTAGCTGCCTGGATTATCTTCATAGTGAAGAAACAGCAGTTTTATGGCACCACTCCTCTCAGTTAAAATAACTAGGTCAAATTAATCACATCTTAGAAATGTTGTTAATCATAAAGGGAGCCCAAGGTGACTAACAGAGATGATAAATGCACCGGATAATTCAGGCTGGAAGGGACCTCAGTAAGTCTGCAGTCCCACCTCCTGTTCACTGAGGTCAGCCAGGTTGCTCAGTGTTGTGTCCAGTCAAGTGTTGACCAACCCCAAGGACAGAGATGGCACAACCTCTCTGGGCAGTCTGCTCCTCTGCATGAGGAAAAAAATTCTTCCTTATATCCAGTCTGCTTCACTTTGTGCCTGTTGTCTCTTGTTGTCCCACTGTGCACCGCTGTGGAGAGCGTGGCTCCATCTCCTGGCTGACCTCCCTGCAGGCACTGGAGGCTGCTCTTAAGTGTCCCTGAAGCTGTCACTGCTCCAAGCTGAACAAGCCCTGGTCTGTCAGCTTCTCCTCACAGGCCAAGTGCTGCAGCCCCAGCCACCCTGGTGGTCCTGCACTGAACTCATCCCAGTTTCCTGTACTGGGGAGTCCAAAAGTGGATACAGTATTTATAGAATCATAGAATGGCTTGGGTTGGAAGGGACCGTTAAAGATCATCTAGTCCAACTCTCCCTGACGGGGGCAGGGACGTCTTCTACTAGATCAGGTTGCTCAAAGCCCCATCCAGCCTGGCCTTAAACACTTCCAAGGATGGGCCATCCACAGCTTCTCTGGGCAACCTGTTCCAGTGTCTCACCACCCTCATCATAAAAAATTTCTTCCTTCTGTTCGATCTTAATCTACCCCTTTTCAGTTTAAAACTATTATGCCTTGTCCTGTCACTACAGGCCTTGGTAAAAAGTGTCTTTCCATCTTATAAGCCCCCTTGAAGTACTGAAAGGCCACAATAAGGCCTCCCTGGAGCCTCCTCTTCTCCAGGCTGAACAACACCAACTCTCTCAGCCTGTCCTCATAGGAGAGGTGCTCCAGCCCTCTAATTACTTTCATTCCCCTCCTCCCTCCTCATGTCCCTCAAGGGACATCATGAGCTTATCTGTGTCTGCGGCCCCTGAAATCATCCGCTGCCCTCAGCAAGAAGCCCACATTTTCCTTGTTACTGTCCCACAGTTTTCTTGTTGACCCTACAGGCATAAAGCTAAGTATACTGAATCATAACTCGTCTTAATGTCGCGTTCCTTTAGGTCAAAGGCAAGTTAGGAGTTAAGCATGGTATGCAAAATAGTAGTATTGTGGATGCCTACATTACTCCACTTTTCGTTAAGTATTTCATTATGAAGAGAAGTGCCTTTGATTGGTGAAGTACTAAAGATATTAAAAAAAAAGATTTATTTAGGTGTCTAAAGTCTGTCTAAAGTGAAAAAATATGTAGGTTCTGAAGTCCAGTCTTGTGATGTAGTTATGAGTACTATGCATTCAGGGCATGATGTTTTTTGGGTCTAATGTCCTGTAAAACACATGGTGCCAGTGCCAGCTCTGGTGTTTCTACATCTGCAGAGTAGATATCCGTGCACTTTCTTTAACTAAGCCAAAACAGTGATTCCATCCATCGAACTCTTTCAATACATAGTGAGGAGAAGCAGCAGCGGATCCTTTCACTACCATGAGAGGGGTATAAGCTGATGGTCCTTGGGGTGGGACACAAAACTGTGGGTATTTTTGCTTAATCTCATGAAAGGTAAAGATGCCATGAAAGTTCCATGGGCGTAGGAGGTTATGCAGAGCACTGGTCAGCCGTCCTTCTCCAAGAGGTCTGGAACCTGTTACTTGCAGGACAGGAAGAGCTCAAGTTTACTGACCCCAGACTGAAAAATGTGTTTGACCAAGCATGAGCTGAAGAGGCTAGCTAAGTCCAGGATGAAGGATGCATTGCAATTGCATGGCTATTTCATTTGTCTTACACATTTTGACCAACAAAGTCTAGATTTTAGGCAAAATGCTATTTCTACTGGGGTTTTTTTCCTATCTTTTCTCTGTTTGCCCTTTACAGCCTCAATAGCATGAACTGTCACATACGATGTATTTGTTCAGAGCCCATTGTCATTTGGGATCTCTAGACACTTTAAAATTATAACAGTGATCAATAATATATAATATGTATGCATTTAATAAACTATTATCACTTATACTACTTGTACTTTATAGTATAGTTTTGCAATATCCTTAAAAAAATACAAAATATTTTGTCTTATTTATAGCACATGTACATACCAACCTCCATAGGCTAATTTGAGATGCAAGGTTAGTCTGTTACAGCTTTTATAGGTTATAAACCAGTCCAAAATGAGCTTACTTTTGAACATCTGCAGGGCAGCACTAATGCACAAAACAGACTATGAGATCCAGAAATATTCTGCATCATGTCAGCATCTGTTCTCACATCTTCAGTTTTAGCATATAATGTTAAGATGAACAGTATGTAAATCTTCACCTCTTGGAGGGCTTGGTTACACACAATTATTAAACAAAACAGCTAGCTAATTTGCATTTAATTGAAAGTCCACTGTGTATGCTTAAAATAAAACGAGACTACAAAGCAATGCGGTTTTTCAAGCTAAAGCTGTGACCACTTGACAGTTTGCTCTTCTTGCATGATGCACAGTGACGGCTCTTGCATTGGTCAGGATCAGGTCACTTCAAAAATCACTGTAACATTTTCTCACATGAATTTGAGGAAAAAGACTGGGTGGAAATAACAATCTAGATGCTCTACATTGCCCAGCAATCAGTGTGTGCAGCAGGAAGGGGCTAAATTGTAGTGGGAAAAACAGGGGACTTGAGGGTTAAACGATGACAGAAAATGCCTCAATTCTAAAGTGTTTCTGTTCAGGATAGGACTTACGCAGCCATTGAAGTCTTTGTGTCTACATCCAGGCTGACCTGCTGGAGTCGTGCTGTGGGCTCCTGAACCCCTGATAGAACAGACATGGAGGCAGCTGTGGCTCCCTGGTTTCTGTCTAGCCTCAGTACCTCTCTCTTTCCCTCAGAAATGAGGGCCCAAGGGTAGGTAGGGATGCCAGCGTGTGTCTGTGTCTCATAGGTGCCTGTGCATCCACCCTGAGGAAGGTGAAAATATCCCTGGGTCTGATAATGTAAACATTACCGTTGTGGTCACACACTGCTCAAGTAGCAAAAATGCTTCACCCGGTTTGGTCAGAGCACAGAAACCCTCCAGTACTGACACCAGTTCTGTGTCATGGGCGCTTCCAACTGGGAACGCACAACCACTGGTCACTACCAGGGAACCTGGACCACTTATCAGCCAAGTGATGGACAGAAGGCTGGTCTTGCAAAGCAATCGGGAAACTGAGTTCAGGTCGTCTTGTATAACTTTGACCAAGTTCTGCTACTCATTTGAAAAATGAGACTAATAATATTTGTACTTTCACTTCAGCTTGTAAACTTCTCCATGGCAATCTTTCAGTATGCATTGGCATTCTGACTAAGTTCTCAACGTCAGCTGGAATTTGTAAGGTTTTTTTTTAAAAAAATGGAAACAATTAAGGAGAAAAATAGCAACGTAGCATTTATCTATGTTGCTGGCAACAGCACTGTTCCAATACTTGAGATGAAACATTGACTAATAAAAAATAAAACCCCCTGCAATATATCATTATTATGGGTGGCCTCAAGAATCCTTTCCTGATCTATTTATCTATCGTACCGTGACCCTGACCTTGGACTTGCCTCACCACTATGGGTTTGCCTGGATATCGCTGTACGGTGGCAGACCTTGGTTGCTGTTGCAGACATTATCCCCACCCACTGATCTGACTTCCCTTGACCCCAGACCTGCCTCATCCTCATGGACATGTCCAGCGACCCAAATTACTGGCTGGCCTGGTCACTATCAACAGCTCTCCTCTTCTCTTCTTGTTTGGGAGCTGTATATTGAGCTCCAGGAGATACATATGGGCACTTTTATTATAGGTAATGCTACAGATTTTTTTGCAAATGCCAAATGCTTGTAACTTGTTTGGTACCAAATAACTCTCCTTCCCCATTCAACTTTCTTCTTCAAATACATTATATATCCCCCC
>VXBL01008636.1:918246-938638 GCA_013400195.1 Aramus guarauna
CCCCCCCCCCCCCCACACACACACACACACAATATGGCCTTGTACTTTACTGCTTTGTGTATGCTTCGAAGTATTGTAAGTAGCTAATGTTTTGGATAAGGTTTGAGCAGGAACATGGCTACTTTCTATGTATTGGTACAAAACCAAACCCACATTTGAGGAACAATAAATAACAGAAGTATGACCTCTACCAGCTAGAAAATGCCAAAATTACAGTGAAAGACAGTATATCTGGCTAACAACTTTTTTATTGTCTAGTTACAAGAAAGTTCTTTATCTTCTCTTCCTACTCATTATCCTTTAGAAGAACACTTTTCCAACGTATATTGGATTATTTTGGCTACATATACATTGGGTTATATATAGCCTAATATAATCTTGGGCTATACCCTTGAGAAAATCAATAGAAAATTTCTGCAGCTTTTTGTAGCGTGTTTAATCCTAAAATGCCACTGCTTTAATTTCACTTATTAAAATGGTTGGGGAGAGGGAGGAGATTAACTGTACTCTACTTAAGTTACAGTTTGGTTAGCTTTTTAACTTTTGCCAAAGAACAATTAGGTTATCTCTTCCAAAGTTATTTTGTGCCCTTAGCTAAGGTTGCCCACTGACTCCAAACACAAACTGACTTTAATGGGGCCATACAAGAACGAATTTAACCCAATTGAATCTGGCTGGGCTTCAGAGCCAGCTGGTGTTTTCTTTGCATGCCACAGCTGAGAACTCCTCAGTCAACAAAGCTGGATCTTCCTCTTGCTCCTGTGACTGTAAACTGTATTATTATCAGTATTTTTATCCATATTATTATTCTTATCAATATTTTTTGATATTATTTTTATGCATGAGTTTTGCCAAAATTCTCTGATTATCAAACTAATTTCTAGTAATCATTTTCTGATTACAGATAAATATGGAAACATAAAAAGGGTTATAGCAGGCAAATACATTATTCTTTATAAAATGTTTTCATGTCTCTAACTGCATGGCCCAAATTTTAAAAAGTCATCAATTATTTTGAATGAGTTTTTGGGAGCCTCACCTGAGTTATAAATGTGCCTGGTTTTGAGAAAACACTACAATCAAAAAATACTAAGCAATCACCCTCTGACAATCTGCCCCTTTTCAGGGATCTCTGACAGAAAATTGAAAATTAGATACTTGAAACCACAGGCTGATATTTGAAAATGTATGAAAAGTATAGAAGAAATCCTGTTCCTGTTGAAATTCTTCCTAAAATTGATTGACTTCTTTGGGGATAGTATTTTACAAGTTCTTAATGTAATAGTTGCTCAACAAACAAGAAACTTCATTGTTGTTTTTTGGTTTTTTTTTTAAAACAAGGCATAATATTAAGAATTTTAATGAGCAGAGGATTTTCCCTTGAACATTTTCTGTGCATCCTACTTTGTCCATTCAAAGCTCTGTCCTTCAGTTTGTTTACATCTTCTTCATTAAACTAATCCGAATGTATCTTAGTATATTTATAGGAAATATCATTCCCTCATGGATACCCTTTGCTGATGACAGTAATTTCTATTTTTAGTTGAACGACATATTTACTGAGTGCTGGTACAAGTGTTTAGTTTCAGATTTGTATCACAGTCAGGGTTTCTTGAGCCAACAGCTTTATGGACATATTACGATGGGTGATAACGAAGAAGTCAAATACTTGTATACAAATTCTGTTTATTCTTATGTTTCCAAGATTTATATATCTAAAATCCTACCAACTTCACTCCTCAGAATGTGTATAGGTTTGTCTTGGGGTGGATTTTGTGAGTTAATTACCCCAGCAAATATATGTCTATGTTAAAAAAACACGCAAATACCAATATTCAATTCTTTTTGCAAAACCTGACAGATTTCATTTCGTTTCATTTCATTGCAGGCCAGCCATTACTGTGCCCAAAATATTACTAAAACGCCTATCCAGAGCAGAAGACTGTGTGTCAGTGTTTCTCCCATGCGTATTTCAGGAGAGCCCTCTAGTGGGAAAAGAGGAAGGGTTTTGGAAGAGATTTTTTTTCTGTCACACCACGTAACTGAAATACATGATGGACCTACGCTGCAATATAGGGAGAGGAAAGAAAAAAAGGGGCATTTTGCTAGAATAATCAAAACTTAGATGCAAAAAACCATTGTAGATCAGGCCAGGTCAGAGTGCTTTATAGAACTGTATAAAATGTGATTGTCATCTTCTTGTGTGTGTGTCTTCACTCCTCTTTTCCTAGAGGGAAAAAAAATACCCACAAACCAAAACAGGTTTCTTAGATACGCTGCATCGTTTTGGGTTTTGTTTTTTTTTTTGTGGTTTTTGTTTTTGTTTTTTTTTTTTAATATCCACTGCCTGCATATGTTTGCATAAACAAGAGGTAGAAAATCCTCATATAGTTATTGATTCTTCTAGGAAGTATTTCAGTTTCAGATTAGCCTCTGAGAAAGTTCTGTGTTCTTGCAGTATCAGCATTTAACATATGAGCCCTACCAAAATCCAGAAAAACTACATCCACTGCCTACCCTTCATCCACCATGATTCATCCATTCTGATAAGCTTCACCTTCCTCAGTGGCTGCAGAAGAAAATGTAAAAATATTCTGTAAAAGATGTTAAAAATAGGAAACCTTAATTTATTTTGTATTACCATACCAGCCATTCAGCCCTTTGAGCCCTGCTGTTCAGCCATTTCTTCACCCAGCCCGCCATGTACCTGCTCATCCCACAGTTGGACAACTTGACCAGAAGGGTGCTGGGAAGGACAGTGTCAAAAGCCTTACTAAAATCCAGACGAACTACATCTACTGCCTTCCCTTCATCTACTCGGCAGGTGACCTTATCGTAGAAGGATATCAAATTAATTAAACAGGAACCCATGTTGACTGTGCCTGATGATTGCATTCTTTAAATGCTTATCAATAGTACTCAGTATAATCTTCTCCATAATTTTTCCAGGAACTGAGGTTAGACTAGGAGGTCCCTAGGTGTCCCCTTACACCTTTTTTGGAAATTGGAGTAAAATTTGGTAGCTTCCAGTCAGCAGGGACCTCACTAGACTCCCAAGAACTTTGGTAGATGATTGACAGGGCTCCTGCCATAACATCCACCAGCTCCTTCAGTACTCTGGGATGAATCCCATCAGACCCCATGGAACTGTGAACACTCAGGTGATAAAGCTGGTCCCTTACAATTTCAGTGTGCATAAATGGAGAGTTACTGTTCCTGAACTCATGCTCCTCCCACTCAGGGGACAAGGCACCCCAACGTTTATCATTAATATGAAGACTGAGGCAAAAAACACATTAAATGCCTCTGCCTTTTCTTCATCACCATTTGTAAGGTGACCGTCTTCATCAAGTATCACTCCAGTATTCTCTTGCTACGAACATGCTTAAAAAAGCCCTTTATATTGTCTGACACAACACTCACCAGTGGAAACTCTAGCTGAGCTTTGGCCTTTCGTGGTTTTGCCTTACCCATGCAAACTACAGCTCTGAGATCTTCCTGCAAAGCCTGACCTCACTTCCAGAGATCATACAATTTCTTTTTCCTCCTGAGCTGCAAAAGGAGTTCCTTGTTCAACCAAGGTGGTCTTCTGCCCATCTTGTTTGACTTATGACACCATGGGATTGCCTGCTTCTGTGCTTGTAGAAGATGGTTCTTAAAAACTGACCCAATCTCAGGGACCCCTAAGCTCCCACAAGTTCCCAGAAGATACTGCAAACTAGCTCCATGAGCAGCTTAAAGTTTGCTCTCTTAAAATCCAGGGTAGCAACCCTGCTGATCTTTATCTCAACACAACAAAAATTTTAAAATCAACCATTTTGTGACAACTGTGGCCAAGATAGCCTCCTACCATTTGCATCTCCTACAAGTCCTTCTCCATACATAAACAATAGATAAGAAGATACCTGTTGCATAGATAAGCAGTCATGGTGAGAAACAGTGAGCTACGGAGTGACCTGCTGTGTTGGCCATGTGCTGTCTGGGTGAGAAGCCAGCCTCCTGCTCTGTGAGTACATGAGAAAGGGAATCTATAGCCATGAATGACAGAGCTGGACATGAGGACAGCTGGCAGCCTTCACTCTGGCAATGCCTGCCTTGTGAGTGGTTGTCCTCATGGTGGAGTTCATGCTCTTTGGACACAGATCTGTTGTGTTGCATTGTATTGCGGACTAGGCTTCCAAAAGCAGTGCCCTGTCCGTTCTGTTGCAACTCAAGGGACGTTTTCCTCAAGCACAGCAGCTAGGCTCTAGACAGCCTTGCTTCATGGTGATTTTCACTTTGCCAATGAGGAACTACGTTCTATCTTGGGTTTTCATTTAGAAACCTATTATGGAAAAAGTCCTGGTTTAATGGAGTGGTGTCTCAAACAATGTGACATTGGTGGAAAGCCTTCAGAAGAAGTCTGGTGTCCTCTGGACCTCAGAGTGTGATAACCAGCAGCTCTGGAACTGCGGTAGCTACAAACATCAACAACTGAAATGATCATGGCTTTTAATATGGTTACAGAAGCTTACACCCTTTTTAGCAGGCATAAAGCATACTTTTGTGTTTAGCTTTCATTCATCTGGAAAATGATCATTAATGCAATAGAATGTGTATTAGATGTTTATTAGAAGGAAATAAATTAACGCCTATACAGAAAGGATCTTTTCCTCATCACAAACAACACTAAAAGGATGAACAACTCTGCAAAGAAAGGTAAATAAGGCCCTTGTGCAGAAACCCTGAAGCTTCCAAGGAGAAAGATGAAAGAGCTGTAGGTCCTTATGTCACAGGACGGCCAGTGACCAACCCAAGTTATGGACACTGTCACATCACAGGTAGTCGGGGCCGTTTCAGATCAACAACCTTCTAGATCCACATTCTTGATGACCCAGATGTTTCAACTATTACAAAGCTATGGAATCAACTAGAATTAAATACCAACATGACTGTATTGGCTACAGAATGACTAGAAGGAATATGGAGGTGGAAGATACATCGAGGTCTTAGTGAGTCCTTCGAGAGGCCTCTTCCTGTCGTGGAGGGTGGGTGGGATTCTGGGCACCATTTAACATGGCTTTTATTTTTTGACCCCTCCTTCCTGTCAGTCCCTTGGCATGGATTGTGGCTCAAAGCCAAGCATCACCACATTATGACGCAAGAGCAAGGCAACCTCAAAATCATGATGCAGACACAAGTCCAGAGCTTCTTGTCACTCAAGAGCTGAGCACAGGGCCAATGAGAAGGTAGAGGAGATCAAAAGCATAGCAAGATAATAGAAAGATTGACCAGTGGTGGCCTGGTCAAAAAGCAGTGCTTTTCTTTCCCCGATCTGAGGAAGTAATAACATACTCAGTTCTTTCCTTGTCAAGAGCTTTTCTTGGATGCAGGTGTCTCCTCAGGTTTCCTCTGAGAACAAACAAAGCTCCTGGGAGAAAGGAAAGGCTTCTACAAGTGCAGCCCTTGCATGACCTTNCTCAAAACACTGAGACTGGCCAGATATACATTTGAGACTTTATTTCTGTAAAGAAATAATAAGCAACTTCAGAAAGAAGGACACAGGAAGAAGTGCTAGGAACTGCAGACAGTCCGTACAATGTATTCCAGCAAATGCAAGAGGAATGGGCACATATCGGTGACTCAGCATGATTACAACCCAATCACTCTGTCAGTACTCAGATTTGTGTGTACAATAGCACCATCGACTCCAGTTATTAACTGTGGACCAAATGCTGATCTGCAGTTTTCAATTAACCATCAAGGCAGGTAAATGAATGGCAGGGACATGCTAGAAAGATGCCCACAGTAAGGGGGCATCTTTCATCTGACATTTCTCCCTTTTGACTGCATAGGGTGTTGTAGTTTTGATTTTTTTTTTTTTCCCAGAAATGATTTAGGGATTTTTTTTCTAAACCCCCTCAGTTTTACCATAGGGCAGAGCTGCTGGCAGTTTGGAGTGTAATTACTTAGGGCAGCGATTGCTGAGGACATCAAGCAAGCCTTTTCCTGTGAAGAAAAGATGGCATTGCTTCCGAAACATTTGAGGTGCCAGCCAGGAGAGTTGCTTGCACCTGAATTTCCATGCTCTGCTGACTCCTGCACAACCATTGCGAGACCTGCAGATCAGCCGTGTAATTCCATTCCCTGTTGTGGCTGGCACTTGCATTTTTGATTCTGAAAGGAGCTCGACCCCACTGGACATGAGACAGGGCTCAAGCATCAAACCGACAGAGGCTCTTTCAGTATTTAGAGTTTTGGGAAATGCTGTTTGCAAAACTCCGGCTATGCCTGAAAGAAAGGGGTATTTTTACCTCAGTCCGGAGAGAGCTGATCTGCTGGAGAAGCCTTAGGAAAAAAATGTTTTATGTCACTGATCTGGAGTTACCAACCTTGTGGAAACTGCCAGCTAGTCATGTTTGAGCAAGAACTGTAAGGGTATTCTGCTGTGCGCTGCAGACCAGAACTTGCACTAACCCAAGAGCAGGAATATTTAAAGATGCAGATGGCAAGGTAGGGGGATATGACTTCTGTCATTCCTTCTGCTTTCTTACTACTACTGCTGAAAAGTCACTCTAACACTAGTCTTATGAAATAAAATGAAATTCCTAGAAGCCTGTGCTCAAAGAATGTGAAATGACTACTTTCTAAATGACAAAACCACTGAAGTAGAACACTTATGAATGTACCTATATTGGCTTAAGGGGAGGAAAGGGAGCTAAGGCTTTACATTTGTAGGTTATACTATAACATGTATCCAAAAAAGTATAACATATATCAAAAAATTTGTTTCTAGAAGACATAGTAATAGAGGATTGCTGGAATCCCAGCTTATGGACTTATCAAAAGAGATGAACTACTGGGGAAAATGCCAGTTTTGACCATCAATGGGTATCACCTGGATGCACAGTTCCAGTGTATCGGCTCTTTATTGTATTTGTTGTAAGACTCAGCTCTGCACATGGCAACGGTGCTTCACCCCATGGATCACTGGTTTGCAATTGCTGGAGCACTTCAGCTTGTGGTGCAGTTCAGGGCTGCACGGCCCTGCACTTCTCACAAGCTTTATATACCATCATTGTACCAATCCTCGATAGGTACATCCTAACATGTAGCTGTGCTACATCCTAACAGGTTTATGACATACCCTGGAGGGGTTTACAGTATGGGACGTGCTGTCCAGCATAAATGCTGTCCCCCGTGTCCCTCCCAGACGACAGAGGCGCAACGCGCTCCCTTGAATCTGAAGGCCACAGGCCAGCTCCCCACCTGGGGAGATGTGCCAGCCGGTGGGCATTTGCCGAGGGAGCTGATGAGGGAGCCAGCAAGGCCTCCTGCGAGGGCTGGGGGGGTCTGAGGGCGGTGCAGGGTCGCTCCGGCTGCGTGGGGCATGAGGGGAATCTGCCAGCCAGAGCAGAAGGGCATGGGTGCCTCTCTCCTCGCCTCTGCCGAGGGGGTGCTGGGGTGCATCGTGCCCCTCCCAGCCCAGGCGTCGCAGCTCATCCGGGGAATCCAAGCAGCAAAAACACATTGGCACCTACAAGGACAGAGTCAGAAAGCGCTGACGGAACTATGAAGGCAGGAACGGGCGTGACTTTGTCCTCCCCCCTTCTTTGGGAAGTCCTCTGGCATGGCAGAGAGACCCCTTAATGGCCATGACTAGTGTTGCTTTGGCCCCTTCTCCACACGGGCTGTACCCTGACAGAGATGTGCAGTGGCCCCTGGCCAGGCAGTGGGGCTGGGCAGGGAGCCCCCGGGGAGCCGTGATGGGGTCCTTTCCAAAACCCGAGCAGCAGCCTCTCTGTGCACCGGGGAAATACTTCCTTGACTCAGAGCACTTGAAAGGGGAGAGCAGGGTCTGCTACTCACCTGGGCTCCTCCTTCTTCTTGCCTTGCTTGGATTTCGTCTGTTGACCATCCCTGAGAGCTCCCTCTCCAACCTCCTCCTCTTCCTGTCTGGTTGCCCCTCGCTCTTCTCTTCACAGGCCAGTTTTCTCTTTCTGCTTGCTTGTGAAGAGCCTGCCAACCTTTCCATTCAATAGTACTGTTAGACAGGGAAAGCTGTGATAAATATGAACCACTTCCACTCTTAATCAACACTAGCTCATTTTACCTTCTCTCCCCAGAGGAGCTCTTCAGGTGTCGGCTTTCTGGAGAGGCTGGAGGCACCTGCAATGGAAATGTGGAAGTTAGCAGGTGGCAAGGACCTGCCTGCCCAGTTGCTCCCCTAGCTCTGAAAGGCAGATCCCTTGGGTGGGTTTGCTCAGCTCAGCCCAGCCAGTTCTGGCGGGGTCAGCACACAAAGTGCGACGACCAGCCTGCAGCAGCCTCGCCCTGNCGGCGTACCTGCCCCGTCACCTGCAGCAGGGCGTCCAGGGGCAGCGTCTGCTCCTCGGGTGGGCTGAGCAGGTTCGGCCCCACGCAGATGGCCAGGTTGCTGGCACTCATCCTGCTGCTGGCCGTGTTTGTGCTGATGGCTTGCAGCAGGGACAGCAAGCTCTTGAGCAGCAGGAGGTTGGCCTGGGGCAACTTGCCGGCCACCCTGAGGGAGCAGGAAGGCAACGTGAAGAAAGCAGACCTTGTCAACACCGCTCTGCGGGGCTGATCTCACCCAAGCCCAGCCCAGGGAAGGCTCCCTGGCCGCTCCTGCTCTCCACTTACTCCCTGAGTGCTGCCAGCTTCTCCTGCCTGCCGGCCTTCTCCAGGGCGCTCACCCACTCCTCGTACAGCTCTGCCACCAGGAGCTTAGAGGGGATCTTGCGCAGGAAGTCCTGCAACGCCAAGGGCTCCGGGTGAGGCTGGGAGCACGGCTGCCGGGAGCGCAGGCAGCATCCCCGGCACTCGGGCTCGCGAGCAGGCGGCTGGCTTTCGGCTCCTGCTCTCGCAGGTGCCCATCAGCAGCACCCCCAGAGCCGGGAGCTGCCGGGCTCCAGGTCAGCAGGGTTCACCTTCAGGAGGACGGCCAGCAGGTGCGCAGGCTGGCTTTCGAGGTGGACCTCTGCTCCGCTGTCGAGGGCCTCCCTCAGCTCCCGGGCGGCATGCTCCGGGACCGCCAGCCGGAAGATGCCCCCCGTGGATGGCCCGTGCTCGGCCAGGAGAGCCAGCAGGTCCTGCAGGAGGGGACAGAGGAGGACAGTGCCCAGGCTGGAGACAGGCCCTGGGCCAGTTGACCCATGCACCTTTCCTTCTTTTTCCTTCTTTTTCCTTCTTTTTCCTTCTTTTTCCTTCTTTTTCCTTCTTTTTCCTTCCTTCTTTTTCCTTCCTTCCTTCCACTTGTAGTCAGTGGGATCATCTCCGCTTCAGATGGAACAAAGCATAAACAGAAAATAGAAAAAGCAAAGTTAATGGCTGAGCAATTTATTGTACTAGAAGAACCTATGGCTGAACTCCATCCCCATGAATGCCTTAGCTAAGTACCCTCAAAATCTCTAACTGAAAATCCGTAAACATATTGCTGGTGAAATGCTGCTTTTTTATGATTTGTCAGGAGGAGATGGTATAGAAATTAGTAAGTAGAAATTAGTGAAGGAAGGATACTTTAGTCTGCCCATCACCTGAAATTGTAGCATTGGTTCAATTTACTACTATTTTATATTGTTGTCTGGGTTCAAAATCTGTAATTTCTGGGATAGAATAGACTATTTCATTTTCAAGGGACCTACAAAAATCACCTAGTGCAACTGCCTGACCAATTCAGGGATGACCAAAAGCTAAAGCATGTTATTAAGGGCACTGTCCAAATGCCTCTTAAACACTGACAGGCTTGGAGCATCAACGACCCCTCTACAAAGACTGCTCCAGTGCTCATCTACCCTGTTGGTAAAGAAATGCTTCCTAATGTCAAGTCTGAACCTCCCCTGATGCAGCTTTGGACCATTGCCAGCTGTCTTATCACCAGATCCCAGGGAGAAGAGCTCAGCACCTTCCTCGCCACGTCCCCTCCTCAGGAAGCTGCAGAGAGCAATGAGGTCACCCCTCTGCCTCCTTGTCTCCAAACTAGACAAACCCAGAGTCCTCATCTGCTCCTCACAGGACATGCCTTCCAGCCCTGTCACCAGCTTTGTTGCTCTCCTCTGGGCACATTCAAGGACCTTCACATCCTTCGTAAATGGTGGGGCCCAGAACTGCACACCGTACTCCAGGTGAGGCCACGCCAACGCTGAGTACAGTGGGATAATCCCCTCTTTTGACCAGCTGGTGATGCTGTGTTTGATGCACCCCAGGATGCGGTTTTCTCTCTTGGCTGCCAGGGCACACTGACGGCTCACGTTGAGCTGCTGTTGATCAACAGCCCCAGATCCCTTTCTGCAGGGCTGCTCTCCAGCCACCTCCCCCCCAATTTATACTTGTGTCCGGTAAATACTCCACCCCAGGTGCAGAAGCCAGCATTTGGACTTGTTAAATTTCATGCCATTGATGTTTACCTAATGCTCCAATCTATCCAGATGCCTCTGCAAGGCCTCTCGTTCTTTGAGAGAGTTAACAGCATCTCCCAGTTTAGTATCATCAGCAAACTTAGTAGGGGTGCATTCAACTTCTGCGTCCAGATCGCTGATAAAAATGTTGGATGGAACTGGCCCTAGTATTGAGCCCTGAGGAACACCGCTGGTGACTGGCCACCAGCCAGATACAGTTCCATTCACTGCAACCCTTTGTATATAAGAAGCTGGATTGTTAGTCATGGCCATCACTGTAAGACTCCGTGCTGCCTAGACCTGGGCTACTGACAATCTGTAGAGAAAAATGAACTCTGGAATAGGATCTGTTAGTCTACAGATAACCACGGCCTGCTGGAGCTGGTGTCCTAAGTCTATGGCATTGGCTGGTGCTGTGCAAAGAAGGAAGGACCAGGGTTTGGTCTGTTGCAACGCATTGTACTCCTGGGATGTTATGTCTCCATCATGTCTTTGATGACAGTGACTTCTGTGCTGGCTGCCAGAATATGCACTGCCATGATCTGTTATGTTTTGAATAAAGATTGTTGCTTTCTCTCTGGTATGTTTTCTTTACAATGACAAACTACAGGAGAATTACTGCCTGGGAGCTCAACAGAGTATCCAGTACTTCTCAAATGGGGACCACTATTGGTGGGGGTCTTCTACCAAAGGACTGTATTGTGAGCACAGGAGTCTCAAAGTGATCACTTCTGCCCACCCAAAACCCCTCCATCTTCCTGAGATTTAACACATTATTCTCCATATTCACAGTGGCTAATGGAAATGTTCTTTGGTTACAGGGCATACCTTCACCCTTACAATTCTTAACAGGCATTTACAAATCCTTTCCCCTACTGTGGGGTTCTATGTGCTTTATTTCTGTTTGGTTTTCTTTCTTTCTTTTCCCCCCTCCTTCTTTTCTGTTTCTTCTTTTTTGGTAATTGTTTAATTGTAAAATTTGGGAATTTTCAACCAAATTCAATCACTGTAGCAGTAGGGCTATCCTAGGGATGAATATGCCAAATGAAAAGACTGTAGGCTGCAGTTCCATTGGCTTCATCAGAACTATGCTAAGGTATAAACTTTTGGATTTGTGAATGTGACTGTTCTACAGTGTCAGCACAGGAATATATGCTTAAAATATAATACATTCAGTAGCATATCCAGAACACAGTATCAGTAATATTCTTCCTACCTTATTTTGATAGCAAACAAAATAATTCTATTTGTGGAGTTTTCCTGAGTTAATGTCTTTGGGACCTTGAAGTTCAAACCTAGTCAATAGGATCTATAAGATTAATTTCAAATACAAATAAACATTATTAACAATCTGACCAACCACAAGCAGCTCTGCCAAGAACACTGACTTTAGGAAGAAATTTGAAGGAACACCTATAGTGCCATTCAAAAAACAGATGTTGGCACAAAAGAAAATAAGAAAAAAAGCTAGTTCAATTTAAATCTATTGCAAAATCTACTTACACTTCTGTAACGCCAAAACTCACTGGTTAAGCTTCCATTCATTTACTTGGGCTGTAATTTATCTCACAGGGAGTAGCAAAAGGACTAATGTTTGAAGAGTAAGTGCAGTATTTAACTATGCTTATCCAAGAGGACAAGACAAGATCATAATGCCACATATCCCCTGCAAATGTCCACTTTTGGGAAGAGTAATCCATAGATGATCTCCAGTCCTGCTCTCACAAATCCCACACAGAAGCCAGTTTAGGCAAAATCAAAGGTGGAAGAGTGAATCTTTTTTTGGTACCACAAAGCCATCACACAGATTATACATTTTAGTTTTATTCAGGGAATTCTTAAATAAGCTTCACACAAGTCCTGCTACAGGAAAGCTGTGTGACTCTCCTATATCAACAGATTGAGTAGTAGAAATTATTATCAGGGTGCAATAAAGCACTTTCTGATGACTTTCTCTACAAAGTCAGGAACATGTAAGTGGTATGAGAAATTACAACAACTGAGAAATATAAGAAATTATGACAGAGGTGAGGTATGAAAAGTTCTAACAATTACTATTAAAAAGTTGGGGAGAATTTATGTATCCTTTGTGTCTTTAAAGTAATGTTTTTAATACAAATATATCTGAAAATTACTGAGCAAATATATGATTTGAAGTTAGAATACAAATATAACATGCTTAAAGACACTTTCTAATATTAGACTGAAGTGAATCAAGCTTTTCTACTGTATTTAGATTCTGTTAAGTTTCACCTTCTTCAGTGGCTGCAGAAGAAACTGCAAAAATACTCTGTAAAAGGTGTTTAAAATGTTAAAATATTATACCAGCCATTCATAAAATTACAAACAGATTTTTTTTTTGCTTGATAAGAAGTGATGAAAATAACCAGCTCTTAATTTTCCCTTATTTAAATCTTATTAAAAAATCTAAAAAAAAAAAAAAAACCAGAAGGAAAAAAGTATTCTACAATACCTCCTCTAAAAATAGATTTAATATTTTCCTCTGCGAAATAGAATCCAAGTTGCGTCTACAGCATGACCAAGAAAACAACAATG
Organism: Aramus guarauna; assembly: GCA_013400195.1. Classification (NCBI taxonomy): domain Eukaryota; kingdom Metazoa; phylum Chordata; class Aves; order Gruiformes; family Aramidae; genus Aramus; species Aramus guarauna. The sequence continues at coordinate 931,197 of VXBL01008636.1, forward strand.
TCTGTGCTCCCTCTTCTGGCTCTGCAGCAGCAAATCCGAACCATGCTGACACCAGCGCCGAGGCCTGTGCACAACAGAGAGAACAAATACATAAAGCACCGTACTGTTTCAGCTTCCTTGAAGAGAAAAATTAAAAGTTGCTTCAAATGGAAATTAAAATGGTTAAAAAAAAAATATTTTATTTCCAAACTTTCTGAAAGTTTTTTTCCAAGAGCCGACACTTGAAAAGTATAAAAATGGCTTGCACAATGGACACCACCACTTTTTCAATATTTATAATGCTGCAGTAATTTTTAATAATCCAATCAGTTATAGAAATCTTGATCTCTGTGGTGGGCAATATGAAAACTTTAATAGTTTATCTAATAAATCGCTCACAAAGAAGATTTAAATAATCTTTTTAATGCTAAAGTTAGATCCTTTTAAATTGTCTAACTGTATACCAAATAACTCCCCCCAAACAAACAGTAACAGAAATAAAATATAGGTAGTCTCATCCTCTCAGGAGCAATTTTTATATATTTCTGTAGGAAGAACTTATACAACCAAAAATTTTGTGGCTCCGCCATACATGGTTCTGTATACAGTAGTCTTTTGTGAAGAAGAAAAGATAGTGTGAACAATACAACTTTTGCCTCAAATATGACAGAAGGTATCCTTTAAAATTCTTTGACAGTGTTTCTAATACAGTCAACACAGAGCTCTTACATCTGTAGTGCAAAGCCACCCTTGCTGGGTTAGTCATGTGGCTTGTCAGAGCAGTCTTTAATGATGGCTGGCATTCAGTTTTAAGTGAAGACATTATTTATTTATAATTAAAACTAAATTAGTGGTTTCCAAGATAAATGGATAAAGTACATTCTGCCACTTGTGGTTATTCTTTTCATTTACTACAAGTTCGATTCTGATCTCAGATAGGTGAGCCATTTCAGAGGCAAAGGAGGTTCATACTGTGACTCACGTCCAGCGTGGTGTGTCCTGCACAAACGCCGGCTCAGAAAAATAATTTCTCTCTACGCTTGTTCAATTTAATGGGAAGGTGGGCTGGACATAAGAGGTAGCAGGAAGGGCAAATTCCTCCAAGGGTCTGTGTACAACTGACATCTGAAATGGAAAGGATACTGTGTCTTCTACTTCTGCATAGGATTTGCATAGCAAAATACACTAGCTGGCGCCAGCTCAAAATCTGCCAGTCCCGGAGTCAACAGTACACGCGCTGTGCAATGTGGCCCAAAACTGTATGCTTGTGGCCAAAAATGGAGCAGAGCATTAGTTGGTGTATAAGATGTGTAGTAGACAGAAGTTTGGAAATCACATTTGGGATGGACCTACTTAATTACTCTGAAGCCAGCCTCTCTTCCCTAGCAGTAAATCCCACACACAGAACACGTGCTTCATGGCAATGAAAGCTGAGACTGCAGTGCCGTCATCAGTGTCACAGCTTCCTCCAGCCCCAGCCAGACTCGTGGAGGCCTTGGGGCCACAGGGTGTTGCGGCAGCCTCTGTCACAGCGGTTTGCCCAAGGGAACTGGGGAATGTGGGCGGTCGCTTACCCCACGTGCAGGCACAAATCCAGGTGTGGCTCTGCCCCTTAATCATTTGCTCGCGCAGACCAGAATGACACAGTTGGTACTTGCTGACTGCACTAAGAAGATTTCTGGAAGGTGAAGCTCTTCTGGTTGGTGTCATAGGGGCAGAGTTATGAGCTGTGTCTTTTATTGCTCCACTGCATTTTAGAAAGGAGGTATAATTACACCCTAGGCCCTTCGCCAGTCATCCTTTCCATAGGCACAAGCAGGGGCTAAGCTTGGTTTTGCTGCCATTAGCAAAGCAGAATTAATACAAGCTAATGAGCACGTACACAACAAGCTGTGCCACGTTAGTACAAGCTAATGAGGTTCTACAACACAAACATCTTGTATTACAAAACTGACCCATTTTATATTTTAAACTACAAGGCTATTTAGAGATACGCAATATAGACAGCATAGTGTGACTTCAGAAGTGTGATGTATGTCATTAAATATCCACTACTGGTAACATCTCTATATTTAAACAATAATAAAACCCACAGAGTTTGTAGATTTGACTTTTGACTCTAACAACTTGTTCTGACCTTGGCTTTCAAGAAAACTTGTTAAACAGCTGTTACGTCAGTTCAAAAAAGCAATGCTCAATTCTATGACTTGCAATCTCAGGGTAAATGCTACATGCACCAGCTAGAAATACTTCAAACACCTGTGGCTTTGGGACACTCTGCCAAAAGCTTTTCACAGAATCACAGGATGGCTGAGGGCAGAAGGGACCTCTGGAAGCCATCTGGTCCAACCCCCCTGCTAGAGCAGGGCCACCTAGAGCCCTATTCTCCAGCTGTATCACCTATCTTCTTCCTGCAGCAACAGAAGCAGAAGGGATACACAGTCCCATGGCTTAGGTCTGTTGCATAGAAAGACCATGGTCACAGAAAGCCGTCTAATGTCCACAGTATATTTCATGATTACATTTTTGTGGTTTCAAGATCTTAAAGACCATCTGATCCAAGAGCTTTTACAGGCCCCAGTTTTTAAGTGGCGATGGCTCAGTTTGATTCAATTCACTATGTAAAAGTCAACAGTAAAAAAGCAAAGGACTAAACATTCAAACAAACATTGATCTTTTTGAGGCACAGTTAAGAGTAATATGAAGCTGACCTGCTGCTCTGTTGAAGCACCAGTAGGTGTATTTATGGGGAAAGGCAGAAATGCCTCAGCCTTCAGATGCTCAGAACTGACAGACATTTGCTATTTGTGAAGGATGGAAGGGCAAGTCTTCAGGTCTGGATCCATTCCGTGACATTATCCTCAAAGATCATATTGATGCTTCCTAAGATAAAACTCACTATAGAGTAGACAAGAGTATCAGGAGGAGTATCATTTCACACCTTCTACACAGAGTAGCGGCAGTACATCTACAGCTGTACAGATGTTCAACGATACATACCTAAATAGCAACTAACAGCGAACCCTAAAACTCAATGAAACTACAAACTAAAAATCTGAGCAACATACAAAAATGTTTTTGTTCCATCAAGCCATTCTGATGCCATCCAGTTTCATCAGCCCTGCTGTTTTAGCCCACGTTCTGATGCTAGGGGCCATGGTACACTGCAAGGACATAAAACCCATGATCTCCAGATCATCTGCAATGTTAAATGCTGTTTCTGGAAGATGCTAGGGGCCCCAAGTCTAGCAGTGGTGGATTACATCCGCTATGCAAAACCAGAATCACATTTAACACTAGTAGAAAACCTATGATCAGAGATCAATGTTTAAATCCAATTGCAAATGCAATTGCATTTTCCTCAATAAAAAGATGAAATGTTAGGAGGATAGATTGAAGAACTTCACAAGGACATAGACTAGTCTGGTAGTTTAAAAAAAATTAAACTCACTTAAAACAAACAAACAAAAACCAAAAAAGCCCCCTCACAAACAAATAAAGAAGAATAATAATTAACCTTTTTTTTCTGTATGATATGAACACTGACTGGTGAAGGTAGGATAGGTTTTGCAAAAAGATAAATGTGCTCAAAGTATTCTCTTCTACAACTACTTTTTGTATTAAAAAAATTAAAGGGACAAATCTAAGTTAAAAAAAGAGATTTACGGACATTAAAGAAAATGCCAGCTTTCAAAGAAAAATCTTTAACACTTAAAAATTGCAGCTTTATACATTGACAAAGATTGTTTATGAGCACAAGTCCACTGGCTTTGGAGAGCAGTCAGTAGAAATAAAATCTCAGAAATGTCTGGAAGGATTGATATCTCTGTCTTGGCTGGCAATATTGAGCTCTCACATCAGTAGGTGAAACAATAAAAATGTGAATAAATACAACCCATAATTTTTAGATCAAAGGTCACTCAATTGAATTAGATAAGACTACCGCAAACTAAGTACACACCAAACCTATGAACTTCCGGAGTTGTTATATATGAAAACATATATACTACTCTGAAGAACTTAACAACGGTTTTATAAGCCAAAAGGGCTGTTAGGAATCTGTAATTCTGATGCATGAATAAATAAGGGAATTAGATTTATATTACTTTATTAACATAAAAACTTATTTATATTTTAAGATTACTGATGTTAAAATATAGTTTTTGTATTACTCCTGATAATATGTATGTCTATTTTCAAATTTTTGAGTTTTCTATTATTTAGTTACTACTAAATGTTTGGTATCCACAGATCATACACATGATACAGAGTTCACTATCACTTAGCAACAGGAACTGATTTTTTAAATGAAAGTGTTAAATTATTGAAATCTAAGGAAAGTGTGTTTAACTCCTCTTTTGCTGCTTTCCAATCTTTTCAAAGATTCACTTTCTTTGGTATCTTCTTCAGGGCTTTAATTCTACAGGTAGGGATGAAGTTTAGGGTGTGTTTTATTTTCCCTTGGACAGTGTATTAATTTTATGTTGAATAGGAAAAATAGAAACTTATTTGTCTCATGGAAATATGACATTGTAGAAGTTAATTATTACTTTGACCCTTTGCACAGATTCTCTATTATGTTCCATTAAATGAAACATGATCTTCAGGATTTTTTTCAGTTAAACTATTGATTTCACGTGTGACTAAAGTCTGATTTAAGTAAAGACTATTCCTTATTTTGTGTTTTTAAAATTGTTATTAAGAACCTAAAGATGTTGTGTTTTAAATAGAAACCACCTTATGTATAGAAGCCATTTTATATTTCAGAGGAAATTGTTTCCTCAGATCTAATAAATAGTTTTACTTCATACTCCTTTAATCCCTGCCGTGAAATGAAAATTGCCTCAGACGCTACAGAACACTGCAGTCACTTACGAAGACATGGGATCTAAATCTTTATAAGGCCTAAGATTTCAAGTCCGCAAACTCTAGAACTGGGAATGTCAGCAGCTTTTACGTATGTGTATGTATGCATGTATGTATGTATGTATGTATGTATGTATTTATTTTAGTTACTCTAAGTATCACCACAGAAGGGTGATAGTAGCATACTTCTATCAACAGTTGTTGAAAAATTACCACATTGTGCTGGTTTTGGCTGGGATAGAGTTAGTTTTTTTCATAGTAGTTCGTATGGGGCTATTTTGGATTTGTGCTGAAAACAGTGTTGGTAACACAGGGATGTTTCAGTTACTGCTGAGCAGTGCTTACACAGAGCCAAGGCCTTTTCTGCTTCTCACACCACCCCACCACCAAGCAGGCTGGGGGTGCACAAGGAGTTGGGAGGCGACACAGCCAGGACAGCTGACCTCAACTGACCAAAGGGATATTCATAGTGTTACTCATGATGGAGCTCTGCTTTCCTGGAGATGACTGAACACCTGCCTGCCCATGGGAAGTGGTGAATGAATTCCTTGTTTTGCTTTGATTGTGTGCGCAACTTTTGCTTTACCTATTGAACTGTCTTTATCTCAACTCATCAGTTTTCTCACTTTTACCCTTCTGATTCTCTCCCTCATCCCCCCATGAGGAGTAAGCAAAGAGCCATGTGCTGCTCAGTTGCTGGCTGGGCTTAAACTATGATACACACGCAGACAAGGCTTACCCAGTACAGAAAATACATTTCTGAAATCCTTTTGCTAATCACAAATTTCATTTACTTACAGGACTGTGCTTCTGAATGGCTGGAAAGTAGTATAGAAAATGAAATGTCAAACAGCGAAGTTGCTACCATGATTGTATCCATACATTTTATGTGGGGAAGACTTAGAGGCTGTGTTTTCTTGTTGGCTGTTGTATATTCAAGGATCAATGTTGGTTACAAAGATGAGAGTGAACTGACACAGTGCTTGCCTGAATTATTTCCACTAGACATTGGCTTTTGCAAAGGATTAACGGCAAGAGCCAAAACCAAATTTAGATTTTTATCACACCTAATTTCTATGTGCCTGTCCCTTCAATGACCTATCAGAATCTCAAGCTTAGTGACCCTTTTTACATGTTCAGGGAGAGTTAACTTACAAGGAATTTTTTAGACGTCTACAGAACGGTCTCCAGAGAATTTGAGGCTCTGGTGATTTTCTGTCTGCAAAATGCACATGCTGTTCACTCTCCGCTATGCAAGGAAACAGAAGTGTATCTTGTAATTGGGAAGTCCTCACTGAAATACCACTAAGCTGGCAGTTTATTTGGTAGGCCTGCTAGACTCTCCAGTATTCAACCAACTTTCAAGGATGATAATCAAGCCACAAATAATCATGTGCAGACAGCCATAGCCTCCTCCAGCTCTTATTTAGCTGCCTCAGATACTGGATTTCTTGGCAGTCTCTCTGCCAAGGTCAAGTGCTTCTTGGTGGCATGGAAAATTGTAAATAAGGGTCATAATTGCCAATGACTCTTGCTATGATACAGATGCAGCAAAGTAAAGTTGAGCTGTTTCAAACAGATGTAAGTGTTAGGGGTCTGTGGTGGGTTCCCATGGGCAGAATGAAGCTGGATCTTGAAGGAGTTTCCATGCCAGGAGGACAGGCAGGCATTCATCCCGCCTTATATCCAAACATACCTTCTTGCCTTCATCCCTGCTCTCTAGGACTCCCTCTGCTGTTATCCCAGCTACACATGACAAAGACAGGACTTCAGGATGCTCATAAATTGACAACTCAGCCAAGACCATGGTTGCTGTCTAATCTAAGGTGATTACCTGAAGTTCCTCTCTAGAGAAAACCAGGCAGACAGCTCGAGAGTCATCCACTCTGCCTCGAGAAAGGCACAGCAAACAATTTCCCTGAAATACTCGCCTTTGTTCATCAGCTGTGCAAGACGCCTCACACAGGAGCTCAGGTGAGATGCCGGTCTTTTGGAAGCCCGCCAGACTGACTGAGGTACATTCACCGTGGATATTTTCTTTCAACGCTCAGGGTACCAGCGAAAGCAGTGGCGTACGTTAACTTTCCATGGGAAGGCCCCGCACTGGTGGCACTGGTTTTTGGGGGGGGGGGCAGTCCATGTGCTCACACTGCTGTTGCCTCTGGGGGTGACCGAGCAGCAGTGTGGGCTCAGCTCCTGTCAGGTTCACCTTGCGCGGCCTGAGCCGTCCAAGGAGCCGCCATGGGCAGGTCGGTGTCGGCAGCCGCTGGCCCACAGCAGCGCGCCATCCCACCCCATCCCATGCAGGGCTGACATCGGCAAGGCACAGGATTCCGCTGCCAACTTCCATGTTTTCAGAGAAATTTTTTATTCCTGATTTAAAAAAAAAAAAACGAAAAAGTTTGGGGTTTTTTTCCTGTCATTGCAAACAGCTACAGGAGTTCACGCCACGAGTGAGGGAACACTCACTGTGCCTCCCCCTTCTGCTTCTCCAGGGCGCGTTTCCTTATTACGGCACTCTCCCGACCACCCGGGAGGCCGGGGGACCGCTGTCCCCTCACGGGAGAGCGGCCACAGCCCCCTCCCCTCCGGGGCCC
>VXBL01008636.1:941675-958770 GCA_013400195.1 Aramus guarauna
TTCCTTTTGTGTGAGTGTAAGGTAATATTAGAATAACAGAGCATGTTGGTAAGGTAATATTAGAATAACAGCACATTGTGTTCTGTGGTAATAGATACAGTTAGTCCTCTGGTGTAGAATGCTCCCTATTAGTCTCTGTATACTTTGTTGCATGAATATTCTGTTAATGGCAATCAGCACTTTGATATCAGTATTTAGAGCGTGCTGGTCAAGAGGCTTGGAACAGACGATATTTCACTTCGGAAAATCTTGTCATTTCCAAAATAGATGTTGGCATTTCATGCACACTTCTCTGTTGGTCATCAGCTGGAGACTGATATGTTAGCTTCAAACAGTTCACAAGGAGCATTTTTAAATTCTGTGATATTTGAAACTGGAAGTTTGCTAGTGGTGCTTACAGGAGGGCTTTCAGTTGACTTCAAAATCCCTTTATCGAGTATATACATTAGGGTCTTTGGATTTTGCAGATCTGTATCCAAAATTCATTTACACAGTTTTTCTGCTCTTTAAGTATTATGCATCAGGAGCTGAAATTTGACTTTACTGGTGAATAATAAAAGTTTCCTATTCACAATATAAAAAGTATCCACAGTTTGCCAGATACTATTTAGCTGGAGGTCAGTATGGTTCCTCAGTCTTATCTCTTCAAGCTCCATTCGAAATGTGTAATAGTAACTTGTTATTCTGGTAACAAACTCAGGTTGTTCAGTGTTTCCTCTGTTTTAATATTGCTCTGTGATAGCTGCTAGTGATAATCAGAAGTTAAAGGGTGAAATTGGGATTTTCAGCTTTTGCGATCAGTGCAATTTTCTGCTTTTTAGCACTAAAAGGACTGACATGTTTCTGTTAAGTTAAATGTAGTGTGTGAGCAGTTCGAATATGGTTCTTATGCTGGAAAACTATGTTGTGGGGTAGGGAATTGCTGACCAGGAGGATGTTGAGTTCTCTGAATTTTTAGCTTTGGGAGGAAACAAGCCAGCAGGGACTGTTAAATTCAACTGTCATTCATTTTTGTGCAGGGTCCTATATAACTGCATTATTCCAATAAATGTTGGAATTAGTGGAGAAGTGTTGTCATTTCCTGGGAGTCAAATACTCTTGGAGCTCCTTCTGATCTCAGCTACCTGAAATGTGTGCCTACAGCCATAGCTTCTGGCTGTGTGAAAATTTTAGTGTGCAGTTACTTCTAAAGAAGTAACTGCTAGTGGTACAGTTCTAGTACAATGAAGCCTCTGAGTGCTGGTCGTCTGGAGGTGTTACCGTAGCCTGAAAATAATTTTTTACTTGTCTTTTCCTTTTAATGAAACAACAAAATGTGTCAACTGTTTTTATGTCATTGCTCTTTCAGAAACCTTTAGCTGCAAGATAGGCAGCTGAATTTCCTAACTAGACTAAGGAAGACACCACTGTATTAGACCATTATGGAGGTGTTGTCTTGGTAGTTTTAAGGGGAGATGTGTATTTTAAAAGATATGTAAATCTCTGTAGGTCTATATTTATGTTCTAGATACTTAGAGCTGAGTAGTTACAACATGCTTTATTTTCCAAGTTGCCTGTTTCCAAGCAGCTAGCAGTTTTTAATCAGGATGTATAGCTTGTTCCAAAGGCCGTAACACATGTGCTTCTGAAACATAATGTTGCAGAACTAGAATACAGCAATAATCGTAAAGGTTGTTTAATTTTATCTTTATTTTAAAGCATTAGCAAGGATACTAACTTTTTAGTGTAAGGAAACAAGTGTGTTATATAATTGTATGGACCAGACATCACTTGGTTGATGGATTGCTTTCACGTGGTGCCTCTGGGAAATACTGTTTGTAGACAAGAATGTTTGGAGGTGAGGGATGATGGAGGATTTAAGTTTGGGAATTTTTTGTGTGTTTGTGATGGGTTGTTGGGTTTTCTGTTTGTTTGTTTTGGACTGCTCTAATGCCTTTGGCAAAGCCATGGTGATCCTCCATACAAACACTCCTTATCTGAGTTTGGGTCCTGTTGCAGTGAGGCAGAAACTGCAAATGCTACCATGCCGGAGCATTTACACAGTCCAGCTTTGCTTAAGGGGTGGTAGTTCTCTAGTAACTTTACATAGCTCTCCAAAGAGAAGCTGCTTTTGAAGTTTTGGAAATAACTCATTGAGCAGCTCAGTTTGGTGTACAGAGAATTACTAAATATGCACACAGAATCATTACAGATACATCCATGTGAATGTAGTACCAGTGTAAACAAAGTGTCAAGAGTATTTTTTCTTTTTTTTTTTGTGCAGTGGCTGCTCTGTATTTGACTAGAACTATCTTGTATGTTCAACTCCAGCCAGCTCTGTAAAGAAGGCATTTGTCAATTGCCTTCATTGCTTGCAGACAGCAGTGTGCTTCATTTCTGGTGTTACACATTTTTTCTTGAGGATGGCATGGCTCCTGTGTTTGTGTTGTAAGATGTTGTAATGTTCTCCCCCTTGCCCTAATTCTTTATAGTGGAAAAATTTCCTTTTTTTAAAACTACTTCGTGTAAAATAAATTTAATTAAAATCTTCCACTGGCCCACTGAATTTTACTTACAACTGATTAGGACTCCCGTATCTAATTTTCTCCACTTCACTGTATTGATGTTCACATACTAAATCAGACTTGCAAGGAAGATGAAAATACACCTAAAACAATGTTCATGCAGTATTTAGGCATACCTCATTAAAATTGAAAGATTTTTTGCATAGATTAATTCTGTAAATGATCATAATATTGTAACTACTAATGTCAGAGGGAACAAAATCCAAATAATTTAAAGAATATTTTGAGTATATTTATCATTGGAATATTTTATGGCAAACAGCATGCTCTGATATTCAGTTATGCCTTCACTGTTCAATTTTTGTTTGTCATGCTTTTCAACCTTTCTTTGTTAAAGCTCATCATGTTTTTTGGCTGTTTGGATCTTTGCTTAGTTGTTAATAGGTTGCTGGTTAGTTATCTTCACTTAGTTACTTGAAAAAGGTAGTGAATAAAAAAGGTTTGATAATGGTGTAAGGAACATGCTAATAAGCCAAGGTACTGAAAGAGTACAAATAAGTTAAAATTGAAAACTTGGCATTCCTTTCCACATACGTGTGGCACACCATCCTGCCAATAACACTGATGGGCCCACCAGGAGGTTTCATTCTTGCTTCCCATGAAACTTCTGAAGCAGTTCAAAAGCAATATATGTTTCTTGTCATTTCGCTTACTCTGTTAACACTTTACATTAAGCTATTTATAACTAAGATAAATAAAGCACAAATACATGTCCCTGGTATGTCCTTCTCCTAACACTAGGAAGTTACTCTCCTACATCTGTTATGAAACTTGATAGTTTGTTCACTCATGGAGAGCTGCAGTATTTGAGAAATGGAGGTTCCTAACTTAGAGTGCTGATACTGCTAAGTTTCTGTATAAACATACTATGATACAATTAAAATATTACTATTATAAAGGTGTAGCTGAAAGCAGAAAATAGAGGAGAAAATTATTCCTTTTAGAGGAAACCTTTCTTTTTTTTTACACTGCAAATCAGCAGTGAAATGGAACCCCTTGGCTGCATCGCAAGTCATACAGACATTATGATGATTTTTGCTTTCTGCATCGAATGTGTGTGGGACAAGTGGCAAGATGACAGCTGTTCTGCCTCATGAGAGCTGTCTTTAATCTAGAGGTGGCATTTTAAGCTGCCGGTTACTGGGCGCAGCTGTATGAACATGTCAGATCTGGGAATCATGATAATTTAGAGCTATTGTAATGACATCAGTAGCTTACGTAACAGCGTTGGAGGCTGTTGCGTTCCTCAGTGTATTACTAGTACTTTAAGTACTGTTAAAGAGTTAATGAAAATGAGCATTATAATGAGTGGTCCTTCTCACTACATTGGTGTCTCAAGATACAAGTCCGATCTTGCTGAATGCATCTTTCATTTTACTTAGTGACCACTGTAACTTTTTATAGATTTTTTTTTTTTTTTTTAGTAGCAGCGCAACAGAATGGTACAACTCCTTAAATTGGACTACCTACTCTGCCCAATATGCAACCTACATTTTTCTGCATCCACTCATCTCTGCAAATACGAGTATGTCTCTCAAGCTTCACACATAATCATGTCCACTTTGGTTAATGTCAAGAACTGAGCAGTATTCTAGAGAAGTATAAATATTAATCTTTATGCAACAAAGCTACATTCTGAAATGTAGGTTGAAAATTCCCAGGATCAGAGTATGACAAATAACGTGCACCTACATGGTTTTTCCTTTGCAGAAAGGCCATTCACTGCCTGGAGGACTTCAGACATGCTTTTGCCATTTCAATGTATTATGGTAGTTTAAATTTGTCAAGGAACTAGTTTCAGGACTTGCAGCACCTTTTATTTTTGTCTGTACGTTCATTTTAAAAAATGGAAAAAAAAACTGCAACCCAGAAAAAAACCAAACGTCAACCCCTCATTTAGCTTCTTTTACCGTTTTAAAAAAAGTAATGTGGGCGCACTAGCTGTGTCCAAAATGAAGTCTACATTGAAGGTCTTGGCATTAGCTTGAAATAAAGGCAATTAAAGATATCTGAAATCAACAAGTAGTGGTTTTGTTACAAGGAAACTTTACAGAGTTTCTTTTCTGTCCCTCCCCCAAGCACACTTTTTCCCTTGAATGACTGTGTTCATTTTGTGAAAACTGTCAGGTTTTAGTTTGACAGCTTCAGCATGGGAATATTTTTTTCAAGATGGTAAAAAGGTTATGTACCCTATAGTTAAACACTACTTATGTATATCTCCTTTGGGAATTTGCATACATTTGCCAGACATTTTCACCAGAGGGTAGGCTTTGGAATGCTAGATTTTTCTTCATATAAAAAGTATGAATTAAGTTATATTGCAAAAAAGCTGAAAAAATCAAAATTATTTTCTATGTAATGGTTGACTTGCTGTCTAATAATCGTAAAATTTAAGCAGCAGTTTGTTTTGCCATGCCAAAATAAAGGATTATCCTCTTGTTAAACTGACTTCTTTAGTGTTTACTACAGCACCATAGTACCAGGTCTGCACCAAATATGGTAGATACTACTTTTTTAAAAAAAATTACTGGAAATAATTACTTTTTTAAGTCTCCAGTTCAAAGTGGCTACTTAGTTTTTTTTAAGAACTGATTAAATGATGAATTACAGCATCAGGAACTTACTAGCACTGGAGATGTGTGTTTTTCTGAGAGGAAAATATCTGGGTTGAGATATTTCAAACCTTTCCTCAAGCTAATTAGTTAATGCTTTAAAAGGCTTCAGCTTGGTATGTATGTAGGATACCTAGAAAATATATCTTTACTAATGCTGTGCTTTTTCATGTTGGAAAACATTCGAGGAAGTCAGAGTGGAGTAGGATAGGCAATGTTAATAAGCTGTTTAAATATGTGATTTTTTTCATATGTAGTCTCATCAACTTCACAGCTATCATTTTTGAGCCTGCTTGCCATTTTTTAATTCCTTCCTTAATTTCTTCCTTCTTCTCTTAGTTTAAGAATTTATCAGGTTGGGGGTTTTGTTTGTTTTGTGGGTTTTTTTGTTGATGTTGTTTAGTTTTGTTTTTATTTTCTGTTGGTGTGAGTATTGTAACAAGAGTCGTAGTGGCCTTATATTCAGTATTTACTTGGTGGGGAGTTCAGGGCCCGGTGGGGGAAACGTGCCCAAAGTTCTCAGTTGGTAGTGGAGTATCTACTCCAGCAGAGGCTTTCAGATCTGACTTCACTTTTGATATCTTTTACATTAAAAATACTCAAATAGACAGCATGTTTTGTCTTTCATTTTAATATGTATTTTTGTATCAATGCTTAAAACATGTTTATAGGCACTAACCTGGCAAAATATGTCCTCAGCATACTGTGTTCAAACTTTGTGTTTATTGTTTCTGAAGGCTTGAGGGAAATTTATTGTATGCTTCTATTCAATATATTTTAAAATGGTTCTTATGCAATATTAATATACAGAGATATTTTGCTGGTTTAGCTTATCCGCCTTGTTGAATTACTTTTATCTATTTTGGCAAAGTCTTTCTAGGTCAGTATAAGTTCTGTTGTTAATAAGGGGTTTTGTATGTACAGATACACTAGTAACATTTTTTTGCAGACAACTTTAATATATATTCTACATCCACAGAATTTGTAACTTAAAGCTGATGCTTGTAATTGCATGGTAATTATAAAAATCAAAGTGGATTCTCAGAACATATTTAGTATTTTATATTTTAAAATATGTAAATCTGAGTATTGGAAACCCATAGGTTTAGTGGTGTTTAATGAATTGCAAAATGTTCAATTAAAAATTAAAAAAAGACTGTACAGTGAAGTGAGTCATCTTCAGCCAAATTACTTTCCCCTTCTCAAACATTCATTATTTAAAAAAAAATATATATATATTTAAGGCTTAAATTTACTTGTAACAACTTCAGCTTTCCTCTTCTGCTTTATTTTGTTTATTTGAAATAACTACAAACCCAGATGAGATCAGAAACAAAGGATTTTGAAAGAGGGATTTTGAACTCTTCTGTGACGTTTGTTGCACTTGTATCAAGATTCAAACCTGTATCTAACAACTGGAAATGTGTATTGTTCAGTGAACACATCGGATTCTGCCCCTGTATTCTGAGGGGAGACCCCACCTGGAGTACTGCATACAGCTCTGGGGCCCCCAACATAAGAAGGACATTGAGTTGCTGGAGCAAGTCCAGGGGAGGGTCACGAGGAGGGCCACGAAGATGATCAGAGGGCTGGAGCACCTCTTCTGTGAAGACAGGCTGAGAGAGTTGGGGTTGCTCAGCCTGGAGAAGACTCTGGGAAGACCTTCTAACAGCCTTCTAGTACCTGAAGGGGCCTACAGGAAAGATGGGGAGGGACTGTTTATCAGGGTGTATAGTGATGAGGCAAGGGGTAATGGGTTTAAACTGAAAGAGAGTAGATTTACATCAGATTAGATAGATTAGGAAGAAATTCTTCACTATGAGGGTGCTGAGGTCCCCTCCCTGGAAGTGTTCAAGACCAGGATGGATGAGGCTTTGGGCAACCTGGTCTAGTGGAGGGTGTCTGTGCCTATGGCAGGGGGGTTGGAACTAGATGATCTTTGAGGACCTTTCCAACCCAAACCATTCTATATATTCTATATCATTCTGGATATACTGTATGATAAGTCCTTGTGCTGCACAGTATATTTTGCTGCCGTCAGCATGGGTGCCTTTCCTGCCACAACAAGCATAAAATTCAGTACAGGGAGGTTTAGAAAAAAACCAATAAAGCTAGCTCAAAATGGGTGAAAAATCAATGCATGCACAAAGATATGGCAAGCATATTGCATGTTATTCACACACAAAGGCTGCTATTCTGTTAGATAATACAGTTAAACTAGAGAACATAAGAACTTTTTTTTAATCAGAAAAACTCAAGGCTCCTGTAATCCAAACCAGCAGATTTTTACTAAACCAAAGGATGGAGAATTTATAGACAACATTTCAGAATTCAGTTTGAATGAAAAAGTAGAAAGGAACTGCTTTAAAAAAAGCAGCTCTCCCCCAAACAAAGCTATTAACGATAATATCCAGAACTCATAATAACTAGAAAGAACATAACTTTCTAGGCAGACCTCCTATACTCACAGTTCTGCAAAGTTTAAATTCCTTTTTTACTTCATGAGACCAGTTATTCCTCTCTTCCACCACTTTAGGTTTGTAGCAAATTAATTTTAGCATCACCTGGGGAAAAAATTTTAGCATCACCTGGGGGGGCAAAGCATTGTATAAGACTGAAAAGCAGTAAAAAAATCAGACTATAACCTTGTTAAATCTATCTAAAATACTAGCTACAGAAACAAGCATTGTCTTCACAATAGTGTGGAGGAAACAGATCAATTGTTTGTGGGTTTTTCAAGCTTTGAACAGATACAGAAGAGGAGACTTATGTTTCAAGTCAGTACATAAAAAGAAGTCAGCCTTCAGCTGTGTAAAGATCATTAACAAATTAATTTTAAAAAGTGAAAAGAAATCACATAAAATCATACCGTTAATTTATAAAAAGATCCATCTCACTATACCACAAAATGCATTGTATTCATTATTGTTTTAATTAGCATCGATTTGAAGTAATTTGGCTGTTAGTATTACTTAAAAAATAGTATTAGTTGAATAGCCAAAATAAATACAGAGTTTCAATTTGAAGGCATGTAAGTTCTTCCTGTTCAGTACAGGGGAATTTCTACACTGACATATTGAATAATAGTAGAGTTCAGTATGATGATTTTGCATTGTTCTTAAGTGATTGTATTGGGTATGGAGTGATAAATGCTAAGACAGTGCCACAGGAGAAGGTGAGTCTGTGTTTTGGAAATTAAAAGTATATTTATGTACATTTTTATTGAGGATATTTTCTCAAGAGTATCTTGGAGTTGGGTGGATGGATTGAAGTTCTGAGGTCATTCTTGGGTGGACAGTATTGCTAAGATTTTCAAAATCATCATTGAGTGGGAAGGAGGAAAGCACTAATTGTTACTTTTAAACAAGTTTTGTTTGGTTGTTTGGGTTTGGGTTTGTTTGTTGGTTTGGGTTTTTTTTTTCACACCTTCTGGAGCCTAGGTGGCTTTCCAGACAAGATTTTCCATTTTCTGCCCTGCTCATGGAAAAGGAATTACTTTAAACTGAGTATGAGGTTATTGTATAGTCACTGCTGTGAGAGCTGGAGAATTAAAGTATGTTGCAGTAGCTAACAGCCATGGCTTTTTACCTTACAGACTGATTTTTTTTTTCCCCCCACTAAATAATTTTGAGTGTATGTGTCATCATTTAAATCAGTTGTAGCAGATTTTGAACAGTGACAGCTGACTGTTCATATTGTCAGATGAGAACCAAATTTACGGAAATTGAAATGAAACAATGCAGCTTGTAATGTTTTATTTGATTTTTGTGGAGAAAAGAAAGGAGAAGAAAAGAATTTAGGATTATCATGTGAAAAATGTCCTCTCCCCCCCAATTGTTTTCCTGTTATGACTATAGATAGATAATATGAAAATAGCACGCTAATTTTCTGAGGCATGATTCAGCTTGAAACTGGGAGAGGACTGAAAATCTTCTGTAGTGACATTGAAGTTTCATTAAGGAACAGTAAAAAAAATATTTTTTTCTTTTTCAAATTCAAGCATTGAGAATATATGAAATGCTGGCTTTAGGGCCTCCGGGGGGCTGTACTGAATGAGAACCCTTGCTGCAACCTATGATGAACACTCTGTTCAACATCAGGCTTTCAGATAATCTTCTATGATGATGTGCTTAGGTGCTAGCAGCACAAAAGAGACTATGCAGTCCTACCACTCTCGCTGGTTATTTATGTGCCTGCTTCTGAGATGACTTGGTGCTTGGACAGTGTTTTCTTCTGGATAAAGAATTGTTAAATCCACATGGGAGCAAAACAGAGGTGATAGTTGAAGGAAAACATTTCTGAAGAATTTTCAGTCGGTGTGCAGTCTGTTTTTCAATTAACAGTATGTATTTGCATTTTGTCAGTTTAGTGTGTGTGGGTTCTTCTGGAGTGTAAGCTGATTGTGAACTCCCATCTCCTGTATCTATTAATAATGCAGACCAATACAGAATACCGTGGTATGTCCCATAGCAGCTCAAGTTGCTTTTACAGCATGAAATTCTGCTATTGCCTGCTTTCTAGAGGATGCTGAGTTACGTTTGAAGCTTTGACCTTTAACTTCAGAGCACTCTGTGCTGGGCCCAGGCTATCCAGAGGATCTCCTGAGGATGGATGCCCACAGATCTGCTTCCTTTGCTTAGTGAAGATGTTTGCACAGAGGATGTTGCTTGCTGTGCAGGTGATAGCCTCTTTAGAAAGAGGAATTAGTTAGTGTGAGATGGTGAAGCATTTGGTTTCTTCTGCCCAGTGTCTGAAATACATGTCACTTAAATGATCAACATCAGATTTATAATTATGCTTCAGCATTGAAATGCCACTTCACTTAATGTGCAGGAGATTGGGGACTGCAGTTTCATTCCATCATTGTGACTAGTGGACTTCTGTGCTGGAACAGTATTTGTGTGATATTCATATTCAGTGCAGCTCCCTGACTGCAGTTAAATTTTACTTCTCAGTCATTTTTGCTGGAGAGAACGTACAGTTCAGATGCTTCAGTGCAATTTTTTTCCTCTTATTCACAGATTGGTAGGGGTTGGAAGGGACCTCTGGAGATCATCTAGTCCAACCCACCTGCTAAAGCAGAATCACCTAGAGCAGGTTGCACAGCGTCATGTCCAGGCGGGTTTTGAGTATCTCCAGAGAAGGAGACTCCACAACCTCTCTGGGCAACCTGTTCCAGTGCTCTGTCACCCTCAGAGTGAAGAAGTTTTTCCTCACGTTCAGGTGGAACTTCCTGTGTTCCAGTTTGTGCTCATTGCCTCTTGTCCTGTCACTGGGCACCACTGAAAAGAGTCTGGCCCCTTTTTCTAGACATCCAGCCTTTAGATATTTATACGTGTTGATGAGATCCCCTCTCAGTCTTCTCCAGACTAAACAGACCCAGCTCTGTCAGCCTTTCCTCATACAAGAGATGCTCTAGTCCCCTAATAAACTTTGTAGCCCTCCACTGGACTCTCTCCAGTAGTTCCTTGTCTTTCTTGAACTGGGGAGCCCAGAACTGGACAGAATATTCCAGATGTGGCCTCACAGGGCAGACCAGGGCAGAGTAAAGGGGGAGGATAACCTCCCTCAACCTGCTGACCATGCTCATCTTAATGTACCCCAGGACACCATTGACCTTCTTGGCCGCAAAGGCACACTGCTGGCTTGTGGAGAGCTGCTTGTCCTCCAGGACTCCCAGGTCCTTCTCCGCAGTGCTGCTTCCCAGCAGATCAGCCTCTAACCCGTACTGGTGTGTGGGGTTGTTCTTCCCTAGGTGCAGGACCCTACACTTGCCCTTGTTGAACTTGATTAGGTTTCTCTCCGCCCAACTCTAGTCTGTCCAGGTCTTGCTGAATGGCAGCGCAGCCTTCTGGTATGTCAGCCACTCCTCCCAGTTTAGTACCATCAGCAAACTTGCAGAGGGTACACTCTGTCTTCTCATCCAGGTCATTGATGAATAAGTTGGATAAGACTGGACCCAGCACTGACCCCTGGGGCACACCACTAGCTACAGGCCTCCAGCTAGACTCTGCACAGCTTATCACAACCCTCTGTGCTCTGCCATTCAGCCGGTTCTCACCCCTTGGTGAATCCATGCTGACCACTCCTGATAACCTTCTTCTCCTCCACATGTTTATTGATAATGCCCAGAATGAGCTGTTTTATCACCTTACCAGGGATGGAGGTGAGGCTGACTGGCCTGTAGTTTCCTGGGTCCCCCTTCTTGCCCTTTTTAAAGACCGGAGTGACACTGACTTTCCTTCAGTCCTCAGGCACCTCTCCTGTTCTCCATGACCTTTCAAAGATGATTGAGAGCAACCTTATTGTAGTGTTTTAAAACACTAGTATTAACTTTGATCACCTCCCAAACAAGCTGGCCGTCTGTATCACATGACCAGTGTGCTTGTGTTAAATCCTGCCTGGTTTTGTGGAGTCTGAGGTTTTCCTTTGGTTTGTGCTGAATAATGGGATTAAATGGTTTAAGAAAATGCTGTTGTTCTGCCTGATAAACCAGTCTAACCATTTCATTAGTTACTAGTTTTGAATTTATGAAGTGTGAAATGGTTTTCTGCAGTATTCTTGCTTGCTTTGGCAGGTTTTACTCTAACACCACTACAAAGTTCATTGTAGATTACTTTTCATGAAACATAATAAAATAATATCAGTTATATTAAATAATGTTCTACTTAATGTGCATATAGAGCTTACTGTGTTCTAAGTTCTTTGTTGATGTGCACAAGACCATCAGCTTTTTACGCTGAAGTGCTCCATACTTAATTTTAGATTGAAATTAGATGTCTAAAATGGATTTTGATCCCCTAAATTTCACTTCATTGTCTAGTGTACCTCTTACGGAGATTTCTGTGATAAAATCATATGAATACTTTTTCCTTAGGCTTTTGAAATCAGCATTTTTCAGTTAATCTGTTTTTTATGGTGTTCATATGTAGATAGTAATAAGATTTTTTTTTTTAAACGCATTTAAGAGAGTCTCTGAGAGTCTGAATTTTTTTATAGCAGAGATCATGTCTGCTGTATCGCTCTATTAATCTGTAGTTAGGTAAACTGACTTTCCCTGTTAACAGTCACTTAGTATTACACTCAGAATTACTGATTCAATCATTGGGAAATTATGGAAGTATTTGTTGGATTTGTAATTGTTTTTAAGACTATTAGGCAGTTGGAGCTGTTTAATTCTAAATAGTTCTTTCTAGTTTGCTGTGAGGTGCTCTATGGAATATTGTTTGGAAATATTCTAGGCAATTGCTTGTCTGGAAAAGAAGGAGGATACTTAACAATCTTACATATCTGGACTCTGTCTTAAAAAATATCCCTGAGTGTTTTGCATTTACTTTGGCAGGAAAGGTTTTGGTCCTGTATATGTATTGGTCGTGCCAGTTTCAGACATCAATTTCTGTAATTGAATTGCTTTTTTCTTTTTTTTTTCTTTTTTTTTTTTTTCCAATCCCCATATTTGCAGATGTGATGCAGATCCATCTGCCCTAGCTAAATATGTTCTGGCTTTGGTAAAGAAGGATAAAAGTGAAAAGGAACTGAAGGCATTGTGTGTTGATCAGCTGGATGTATTTCTTCAGAAAGGTATGGTCTATGTCATAACGATTAAGCTTGAGTGAAAAGTCTATCTTGTTTAATTCATTCAAGCACTCTTTTACCATAGAATTGTGCATTTATCTCCATATTAGCTTTGTTATTTTGATGTCATTCCATTTTCATTAAGTGATTCGTTTTAAAAAAACATGTATAGCACAATATGCATATATTAGGTATATGTTTTGTGTCTGTTGGTATTCCCGTACGAAAATTACGGATGTTCAGAGTTATTGCCAGAATTAGAAGTATTGGAGCTCTGCATATATTCCAGAAATATTCTTCTAGATTTTTTTTAAGACACATTAAATAATTCAGTGGTTGAAAACATTTATGCAACATGGTCATTATTGACGTGTTTCATGACTCTGCAAATGTCTTTTTTAAATACAAAATAAGCAGCAGAGTATTTAAAAGTAATGCTCCTCATTGTTTTAACTTTTTGGAGAATGTTGGGGTTTTTTTCTTAAACTTATTTTGAAAGCAAATGTTAATTGAAGTTTTGACTAATGGATGTTTGTACACTCTTTCCTTTTAGAAACTCAGATATTTGTGGAAAAACTGTTTGACGCTGTGAATACAAAAAGCTATCTACCTCCACCAGAACAGCCATCTTCAGGAAGCTTGAAAGTAGAATTTTTTCAGCACCAAGAAAAAGAGACAAAAAAAGAAGAGGTAGGCATTGAATATCTCAAATCTATATCTTTTTTCATCATTCCTGTAGTTTGCTTATGTGATTTAACTTCATTGTGTTTATTTGTTTATTACCCAAACTTATACTACAGCATTAAAATATGTCAGAAGATTTATGCCTAGTATGTTGAGTACTG
This sequence comes from Aramus guarauna, assembly GCA_013400195.1. Taxonomy (NCBI): domain Eukaryota; kingdom Metazoa; phylum Chordata; class Aves; order Gruiformes; family Aramidae; genus Aramus; species Aramus guarauna. The sequence goes on from VXBL01008636.1 coordinate 955,272, forward strand.
CTGAAGGATTTTCCTAAACATAAGTGGGTGTTTCAAAGGTAAACCAAAGTGGTTCTGACTAGGCAAACATAAATAAAGTTATTGAGTAGTGTAGCAGTTGCAATACAACCTACATTAGTTCTTTGCTCAGGATTGCTGTTGTAGTTATGCTGCCCTTTAATTCAGCATAAATGCAGGCTTCCATTCCAAATGGCAGTCCTCATTCCTCCAGCTGCTTGATCCAGATAACATCCTTATTCTGACTCAAGTGTTGATGATGTTCTTTGAGCCAGAAGAGTAGGTTTGTCCTTTTCAACAGCAGCCTAGGTTTGGCTGCATGAAAGTGATTAACCGTGATCTGAACCAGCTAACCTGCTGATGCTGAAAATACTGTGTTGAATATTCATGTCTTTCCAGATCTGTCACTCCACCTTAGTATGGGTTTTTGTCCACCTGTAGCAAAAGCAGATATATTTTCCGTGCAGCATAATAAGGATTGCTTATTCTGCTTTATTTTCTTCCAACCCGTGCTTTGAATAGTCCTAGAAATAGAAATCTAGTATTATGAAGATTCTCTAATTGTGTTAGATGCAAAAATGTTATTTCAGTTCTGTGTTACTGCTGACTTGGCTCAGCATTTTGAATTTTTTGTTTTTATTGGATTGTGCAGAAGTCTCTGTGATAGTGTACTCTTGTTTTGATCTAATGTATACACTTTAAATTCAGATAGTTAAAGAGGAAGAGCGAGAGAAAAAGTTTTCTAGAAGATTAAATCACAGTCCTCCTCAGTCAAGTTCTCGCTACAGAGATACCAGGTAATAAATTTTGCTTCACTTGTGTCAGTAATCAGATGGATTTGGATTTTTATGGTGTTACTAAATTACAGATTTTCTTTATGTATGGTCACCTAACCAGCCTAAAATTAAGACTTTTATTGCTTTTATGCATATGTAGTTAAATGGCAAGTTTATAAGTGACAGTGTAAACTATCTCTGAGTTGTGCACAGCTATCACATTTGAGTTTTATGATTCAGTTTTATGTTAGATTTGTGGTTTATATTGCAACACTTACTCTGCTCAGTATTGAGATTGAATTCTGATAATTGTAATTCAGAAACCTTCCCTTCAGTAACTGTTACCTTTCAGTATTTCCAGCTTGGGGAAGGTGCTGTCTTGGGCAGAAACAGAATTTTACATACATTTTAAAATCTTATGTATGGTAAAAGTAAGATGCATAAACGAAATAAAATAATGTAAAAAGTCTTATGATAAGAAAGGAACGGCCATATTTAGATTCTGTTTGTAGCTTTTCTCTAATTTTCCACTGCCATTTCTCCAGGTTTTTAATGGTAGTTAAGGTTTTAAATTATGGCTTCATAATTCTTGTAATTAACCTACAAAATTACATTTTTAGAAGCCGTGATGAAAGGAAAAAAGATGAACGTTCTCGGAAAAGAGATTATGACCGAAATCCTCCCAGAAGAGATTCCTATAGGGATCGATATAACAGAAGAAGAGGGAGGAGCCGGAGCTACAGCAGAAGTCGAAGTAGAAGTTGGAGCAAAGAGAGATTGCGGGACCGGGATCGAGACCGTAGCAGAAGCCGGAGCAGAACACGAAGCAGAGGTACCAACAGTTGGTCTCTAAAATACGGTGAATGTTGCCTATGAAATTTAGACACTAAACTTAAATGCTACGTGCAAGATGTACAAAAATTTCCTCTATTGTTCTTGTTTCTTTTTTTTCCAATTTAGCTTTGTTTTCTGTGGAAATAAGGCTGATGTGATTATGTTTTCAGTACTTGTTTTCCCCTCTTTCCCTTCATTCTTCTCTAATACCTTTGACTGTGTTGGCCAGTTCTAAGCAATGTTGTAAGAGAGGCAGAAAAATCCGAGTTGATTGCATTTCACTAGGTTTTAGGAAACAGAATCTGGTTTGGGAAGATACAGAAATTAATATCCATCTACAGGGGGTGTTAACAGAAGTAGAACTGGCAGAAATCACCTGTTTGACAGCAAATGACTTGTCAAGCAGAACAGTACAGCTCTGTTCTTTTTGTCTTGTCCTCTCCTTGGTGTCATAGGGAGGGGCTGAAATTATTACAGTAAATATTTGCATTTGCACACATATCTATAGGACTTAAGGCTTCAGTAGAGTAGCTTTTTTGAATTAAACTTCTTTAAAACCAAAGCTGTTCATTCAGCTGAAAAGAGTGGATTTTTTTCCCCAATACTGTTACTGCTAAATTGGAAAAGAGCATTGAGAGTCGTTTTATCTTTAGTTTGTCTTAAACAATGTAGAGGTAAAAATAGTCTGGTTTAAATCTCCAGTATATTATTTTTCTTTCTGTAGAATGGGCCTTGGTAACTCAGCCTTAAAAGTAGGAATGCAGAGTTCCTGAAAATATGCAAGCACATGTTTTCCAAAAAACTTACGAAAGAGGAAGTTAAATAGCATGCAGCACTTTAACTAAAAGATTACAATGTGATTATATCTTTAAATTAAGGATTATTTCACATAAACTGCAATGGTAATATCTTATAGGCAGTATCTTATAGTGAAAGCTTTGTTTCTTTTTCTTTTTCTAAGCACATATAAGAAAAGCCTGTTTTATCCACACGTATCTGCCATCTTTAAGACATTTTTATTAATGTTCCTTTAGTGTCGAGTTATTTGAGCCTGCCAATTTAGCTCATGACAGAGCTTTTCTGTCTTAATCTGGATACTTACTGTTTATTTGATGGTAATATTAGAAAATTAAGAGACTAGTTTTTATGTATTCAGAATAAAAGGTCATGTTACTGCTGTATCTGTCTAGGAGTGTTCCACACCTGTCAAGCACTATTATTTCTCCAGTCACTACAAACCTTTGCATGCAATAAATATATGCTTTTAAATGAAGATATAATGAAGGTAAACAACATGAAAATAAAACAATGTCAATGTCCTGAAACATTGATGATATGTAACTTCTATAGTGTTTTCACGTGCAAGTTATCTTTTTCTTGCCCATTGCTTCCCTTTATTCAGAATAACTTTCCATCTGATGTCCTTAAAATATATGCATCACTAGAGGAGATGTACTCTGCTTGAAGTTAAATAGAGTTTCTGCTTTACTGAGGGTATAGCTGTTATTAAAATACTTCAATGGCTGACTACATACTTCTAAGATTATTATTTTTCTGATTAAACCTTTGGAATGTAGAATCACAGAATAGCTGAGGTTGGAACAGACCTCTGAAGGTCATGTAGTCCAACACTCCTTCTGAAAGCAGATAAACTGGAGCAGGTTACTCAGGACCCTATCCAGTTGGGTTGTAAATAACTACACAGTTGAAGCCTCTGCAGGCACTCAGGGCAACCCTAGAATATTTAATATATAACCCATAGATTATTTCAATGATTTTTATATTTTGAGTTGAATTGATGTGGAATAAAGATATTTTAACAGGGTAGTGGCTACTTCTGGTGAAAATGTGCAGAAAGAATCATGGAACATAACTCTCTCTCCTTTTTTTTT
>VXBL01008636.1:958831-999284 GCA_013400195.1 Aramus guarauna
AAATGCAGAAAGGGATTTGGGGAAGCCAAAATATGATATGGATAGAACAGATCCATTAGAGAACAATTATACTCCAGTTTCTTCTGTGACAAATATTTCGTCCGGCCACTACCCTGTCCCTACATTGAGCAGCACTATTACTGTTATTGCTCCTGCTCATCATGGAAATAACACTACTGAAAGCTGGTCGGAGTTCCATGAAGAGCAGCTGGACCACAACTCCTATGGAAGACCTCCGCTGCCAAAGAAACGCTGTCGAGATTATGATGGTAAGTCTGTCTTTTTTCTATTACACAATTCTTGAATGCAAATTTTATCCCACTTTTTATTAATTTAGCTTTTAGACAGCTTGCTTTATTAGTGCTTGTATAGGTTTTTTTAGTTACTAGAATTACTTGCATAGGTGAAAAAGAGTATATTTGTATAAAAAAGTTATAAAAAAATTGTTTTACCCAAGTTTTCTGTCTTATGTCATGTTCAAGCCAAATACCGTATTTGATAGTTTTGACCATGATTAGCACTTTACTGACCTCATCTTTTGTGTTGTGGTTTGTTTTTTTTTGTTTGTTGGTTTTTTTTGTTTTTGTTTTTGTTTTTGGTTTATTTATTTATTTATTTATTTATTTTTATTTAATCCTATCTAAGAGAGAATTTTTAACTAGAAAGGTCTAGAGCTGCTACTTTTCAGACTCACGTTAACTCATTTTGTCCATGTAGGTGTTTCTTAGAATTGGGTAGCTTTTTGTACTTACCTGTGTCTTAAGCTATCACTTTGCGTGTCTTGTGCCAAAATCCACGCAAGAGGCTGCTGCAGTTGGCAGCCACTTAGCTAAATTCAGCCAGTCAACCTATTAGCTCAGAAGAGTTTAAATTTCCCCTTAAAGTTTTTCCTGAGGAATTTTTCTGTTGTATACCACAATGATGATTTTAAGATCCAGGCCAGTTTACATTCAAAACTGATTAGAATAGAAATTATTTTCAGCTGAAGAAAATGGGAGGCTGAGCTCTCAAGCATCGGCGGACTTGTGCTTGTGAAGAATAGCTTTGCCAGTATACATCGCAGCAATACCATGGAGCAAGTAGAGTTGTGAAAGTGCAGTTTTGTTTTGAGGTTTTCTTCTGATGCAAGCTGAGCTGCAGAACATTGTGTCATGGTCTCCCAGCTCTACAGGCTTTTTTAGAAAGGAACTAAACATGCAGGCTAGTATACTTTTGAAATAACATCTCCAGACGTGACACTGGGACTTTTAACAGTCTGTTTTCTATAGCAGCTTATTATTGCCAATTTCTGAGTATGAAGCAAATGGTAATGCATTTTAAAACTGTGATACAGTTTTCCTCAAATTTTTACTGGGTTTTTTTTTGTTCCCCCTATGTTTCTGTTACTAAAATCTCTCAGTAGATGTCTCTTCTGTGTTTTTCTTGTGGCTGTTTGTCTTCTAAATTTATAAGCTCGTGTCTGTCTTCAGTGGCTAGCTGGTTCCAACATACTGATCTTCCTATCTGCACTTTCATATTTTCTACTTGACCTTCTGCAGAACTTGTATTTTTCCTTAATGTTTCAATGTATATGTTCTATAACTCTTTCTGAAGATGAGGTAATACAGACTACTTTTCAGCATCATGTTTTGTGGAAGTGGACACTCAGCTTTCTTCCTTTCCCCCCGTAATGCATTATATTGAATTGTGGGTTTGTTGTGTTTTGTTTGTTTATTGGAAGTTTTTTTTGGTTGGTTGGGTTTTTTTGGGGGGGGGGGGGCGGGGAGGGGCTGTTGCTAAATAGATAATCATAGAATGGTTTGGGTTGGAAGGGTCATTTAAAGGTCATCTAGTCCAACCTCCCCTGCAATGAGCCCGGACATCTACAACTAGATCAGGTTGCTCAGAGCCCCATCCAACCTAAGCTTGAACGTTTCCAGGGATGGGGCACCTACCACATCTCTGGACCACCTGTTCCATTGTATCTCTACCCTCATTGTAAAAAAATTTCTTCCTTACATCTGGTCTGAATCTACCATCTTTTAGCTTAAAGACATTACCCCTTGTCCTACCACTCCCTGCCCTTGTAAACAGTCCCTCTCCAGCTTTCTTATAAGCCCCCTTCAGGTACTGGAAAGCTGTGATAAGGTCTCCCCGGAGCCTTCTCTTCTCCAGGCTGAACAACCCCAACTCTCTCAGCCTGCCTTCATACCAGCCCTCTGATCATTTTTGTGGCCCTCCTCTGGACCCTCTCTAATGTTTTATTTGCATGTAAAAGAAAAGAAGTGAATGCATATTAATTTTTATTTATATGTGTTTATTTCATATTTACATATGTATGTATATGTATGCATATACAATACATATGTAAGTAACAAAATTTTTTGCTTTTACATAATCACATTAAACTATAGCAAAATATTCTAATTCTTCCTGAAATAATTGTAAAAGAGAAAAAACAATGGTAGTGAATTTTCTCAGTTGGAATTTTCTAATAGTAACTTCTAACTTTAACAGGGATTTCTCAATCCCATTATCTCTGCTTTTTATTTAGAAACATTGGTTTTGTTAATGCGATGACACCTAGATTTCATTCTTTGCTTTCAGTTTTACAGTTCAGTGCAGAACTAATTCTTGAAGAAAAATCTAACTTCTACATTTATTCTGCTAGAATGTTACTGCAATCTTCCTGTGTGCTGTTAAACAGCTAATTTAATTTTCTTAATATAAATTTTGGCTGGTATGTGAAGCTCTTAATTTACAAACTGCATTACACATAGAATGTGTCATATCAACTCTGAATCAAGCTACAGCTGTTGAATACTAACAACAATTACAACAATTTTATTTTTTTTAATGTTTCAGAAAAGGGTTTCTGTATGAGAGGAGACATGTGCCCTTTTGATCATGGAAGCGATCCAGTAGTGGTAGAAGATGTGAATCTTCCTGGCATTCTGCCTTTTCCAGCACAACCCCCTGTTGTTGAAGGACCACCTCCTCCTGGACTTCCTCCCCCTCCACCAATTCTGAGTCCTCCTCCTGTTAACCTTAGACCTCCAGTACCACCACCAGGCCCCTTACCGCCTAGCCTTCCACCTGTAACCGGTAATGAAAAAATATTAAACCACCGTTTTTTAGTAGAAAAGCCTGGATGTTACTTGGGTTGTGCACAGTGCAAAAAAACTGTTGTAAGAATGCCAACTACAATTTAGAAAGTTGTACTATGCTCTGCTATGGCATAGCTTACACCAAAATGAGTGATTTTTACGGTAATTGTTGCAGAGTTGATTGTTGTAAAAGTTGAATGTTAAATATTAATTTTGAACATGGAACAGTATTTTAATTGTATTTAAGCAAAAGCATGGTGTGGTAAAACTCAATTCCTTGATTTTTGTAGGAGAGGTTTTCCAAAACTGACTGCTTTTAGAGAAGAAGGGAAAATCCTGGAAACAACAGATACTTGGCGTTTCAGTTGTAATACTGAAACTAAAGAGAATTCATAACCACATCAGTTTTACATCTGAAAATATGTCATTTGTGATTAACTTTGAAAATAATTTTCTTTATTAGTTACAAGTTTATCCAGCTTGTTTACTCTTTCATTGGAAAGTACTTTGGCTCAAGCACTAAAAATTACATGAAGACTTTAATGCCTGGCTGTCATTTATAAAATAGCAGTTTAGTATTCAGTGCCCTTGTGTGGTTCAAAAATTTTTATGTTAGTTTTATGTGATTATTCCTTTCTCTCTTTTTTATTAACTTAGATGTCCCACTTGGTAAAATTATTGAAGAATAATTGATATTTTATATTGCTTGAAAGTTTCTTAAACTGTTTTCATTTCTGGTTGATAATATAGTTAAATAAAAACTGAACTTCTTTATTTCACTTCGTATAAAGTAAATGTATTGCTAGGGTCATCTGTTCTGCCTCATGCTATTTAGTCTGTGTGTAAAGTCCAGATATGTGACTTTGTATTTTTTCCAAAATGTAGTTTTGCCAGTGATTAAATTGAAGGTCAGGCTTGAGTGCTCAGCTTTGAAAATGTTACATGTTGTAAAAAAAGTCAAACCAACTGAAAAACTGCCTCAGTTTCAAGAAGGATCCCTTTGACTTTTTACCAGTTGTAGGTTTATTCTTGGGTGTTTGGAAAAACAATTTCAATCAAGTCATCATAGAGTATTTTTGTTGTACGTTATTAAAAAATAGAATTTGTTTCTCTGAGGAGGTTTTACAGAGCTTTAAAGATCTTCAGTTGGTGAAGATAAATACTGGGTTGGCAATTTTTGCTTATAGAAAGAAAGTGTTTGGAGAAATGTTAAACTATTCAAATGTTTTCCTCTGTAATCTGAGTTCTGAGTCATTTGCTGGTGGGGATGGTTTCATAGGAGTGAATGGTGCAGCATCACATCTGTATACATGCTCTCTCACCCCCTGTTTTTTAAATAGCCTTAAAAACATTTCAGATGAGTTTCCTTATGAATTGAGTGTAGTGTAAGTCTAGTGGATAATAAATTAATGCAGTGTTTTCCTTTGTTTTTGACAGGACCACCCCCTCCCCTTCCCCCATTGCAGCCTGCTGGCATGGATGCTCCCCCAAACTCAGCAACTAGCTCAGTTCCTACTGTTGTTACAACGGGTATTCATCACCAGCCGCCTCCTGCTCCACCCTCTCTTTTTACAGCAGGTGTAGTACTGAGGCTTTGCCCACAAGGTTTGCTAAATAGAATAATATTGATTCATATTATATTGTACTTTTTAGAGATTATAATTTCATAGTTTGGGAGAATAAGTTTGTTTCATTTGAACTGTGACAGTAACTTAATGCTCTTTTTTTCTAACTTAGTTCAGGACAGAAGTAAAACTTGCATATAAAATGTGAATCTTGACTATGGAATAATATTTTCACTGTGTTTAAGCAGAAAACTTGGCATGGCAGTTTTTTTAGGATAGTTGTTATACAGCTCTTCCATTGTAACTGCATCTTGTAATTAAATGAATATTTTAAACCTTAGGGGTTTTAACTGCAATTTATTTTAATTAGACAATTTCTTTGTTACCAGAAACGTATGACACAGATGGCTATAATCCAGAAGCTCCAAGTATAACAAATACTTCAAGACCTATGTATAGACATAGAGTACATGCCCAAAGACCAAATTTGATAGGACTCACATCAGGTGATATGGATCTACCACCCAGAGGTATGCTTTCAAACTTCTTACTTAGTTTAGCTAGTTTTCTTACATTAATGCAGATTGAGGCAGTTTTCAGAGAATTTAATACTGGAAAATGTTGTATTTTTTTAAAATGTTATGGAATTAAAAGAAGCTTAATTGAATAAGGAATTATGCTCATAGTTGCTTTGCATGCACTTTTTACAGGTAAAATGAAACCTCTTGCCAGAGTATTGCAGTTTACACTTGGCTGTGATAACTGGTTACTTTGTACCTCTTTTGTACAGAAAAAACATTCATGTTTCTGTAACAGACTCTTAGGATGATCTTTGCTGCAGAGAGGAGCGAGTCATTTTTATCTAGTAGCACACAGTTATGTGTGACTAATCTTAACTTCATAGTTCCTGTGGTCCTGAGAAGAAGCAGCAGCATACAAAATGAGAAAGGAAGGGGGAATAAACCCATTTTATTTAATGTGGGTTTGTTTACATTTGTATGTATTTGTATTTAATCTTTATGTGTTTCTGTTGGTGTATTTTTAGTGAGGAGTCCCCCAATATGATTCCTGTTCTTCAGCAAGAGCCACTCCTCTCCCACTCCATCCCTAAATCTTGCTCCTAGGTGTTAGTGCTCTGGAGTACTGTACATTTCCTATCATGATCAGTTTAGTGCATGCCATCTAATAGTAGGATGGAGGTGCTAGCAGAAGTGGTGTGAACCTCCAAGTATTGTATGGGTCATTGTGAACTGGTGACTGCAGTCATCTTGAGGCGCATGCCTTCTGTCACGCCTCTTTTGTTTTCCCTATGTATGATGTTACCGTGACAAAATGAAAGCTATTAGCTATTTTCATCTGTCACAACATCTGTTGATAGTTAAGAAGAAAAGTCTGTGACAAAGATCTGATCCAATTTGAACAAGGATCATACTAATTTCAAAATAAACAGTTATATTTTTCAATGCAAATTCAATGTGAGCAGAATACCTTTTTACAATCAAATACAGAGAAAATACAAAAAAAAAGTAAAATCTTTTCATCTGTTTACAGAAAAACCTCCTAATAAAAGTAGTATGAGAATAGTGGTAGATGCTGAATCCAGGAAAAGAACAATTGGTGCAGGGGATGGTGGAGTTCCTACAAAGAAGACTTGGTTTGACAAGTGAGTGATCATTAACACAGGGTTGGCTTAATACTTGCATTTCTGTGGAGCTCTTTTCTGTAATCTGAAACCTGTATAAATCTATATAAATTGCAAGCAAGTTAATCTGTGCATAAGATGACTGTACTAAAATTAATCACACTATAGAGTGATCCGTGTTTGGCTGTCTTCTCTCAAGGGCAGTATAGAGATAGCTGAAGTTGCTTTGGATGATATCAAGATCTACTCCCTAAAAACTGGAACGATCTAAGAAACAGAGAAGGTGCAGTGTGATGATTGTTAGGGATGACTGATTTTAGTTTTAAAATGAGAATTGTATCATTGCTGTTTTGGATTGAGTCGCCAGGTATGTTACTGACAGAAAATGTAGAGTGCAGTGCTTAGTGTCCAAATATACCTGGGGTGACAAAAGGTTGGAAGGGATTTTAAGAGGTTACAGGGATTGAGGAGAGCCTTGAAGTAATAGTTAATTGAAACATTAGTGGGGAAATTCTGTGGAATAGAGAGAGAAAAGCTGAGAAATAGCTTTTGGAAAGAAGCAGTGTGGAAGTCAGGACTTACTGCCCCAAGCCAATTATTGTGAATTATCTTGCAGATTTATGTGCTGGGATACGCTGAGAGTATCATTGGGGAAAACTGGCCTGTGCACTGTTCTCTTCTACGCTTCTCTAAAATGATCTAAAAAAAAGTCTGCAGATTCTTCTCTGTGTGTGTCATACACACATGCTCCTATTTAAGCGTATACAATTTAACGTTGTGTTTGCTAGCTTGCTATGGATTTCTGGCTTGATTTTTATTTGTTGCAGGCAAAATTTTAACAGAACAAACAGTCCAGGTTTCCAGAAGAAGGTGCAGTTTGGAAATGAAAATACGAAACTTGAATTGAGAAAGGTTCCCCCAGAACTTAACAATATCAGCAAACTTAATGAGCACTTCAGTAAGTTTGGAAACTTAGTCAACTTGCAGGTAAGAGTCACCTAAGAGAAGGCAGTATGCTTTGACTTAACAGTAGAGGTAGTTGCTAAAAGAATGCCAGTTGTTTTTTAACTGGTTCCCTGAAACTCTTCTCATTATTTTCCTAACTTGTTTCTTAAACATGATCTCATTGGTTTTAATGGAATTGCCATTGAAGAAGCGGAAATGAAATGTTGTAGTCTTCTTTTAGATTTTGAACAAATGTTTTCCTCACAGATAAGAGTTTTGAGATACACTGTTTAAAACATTGAAAATTGATTGCAAGTGGATTTTCCTTCACCGCTTTTCTCAAGTTTGGATCTGATACGATAAACCCTCTGCATTTCTTGAGATAAAATGTGGATACAGAAAGCCTGTATATCTCATCCAGAAAGTAGTCCCTGTGATACAATTGCTTTGTAGTCCCATGGTGGTGCCGGTTTATCCCTTGTAATTACTTCGTGATGTATCTGAGTGACCCACGTTTACAAACAGAAATAAGCAAACTACTGGAGAAAGATAGGAAAGAGGTGCAAGGGAACTAAGGCCTAACATAGGCTGTAGGCTGTATGCATAATGTCAATATTTCATATCCAAGCTACTCAGTCTGATCTTTCATCATGTTTCATTATCAACCACACGGTTCAGATGCTAGCTGGTGTTTTTATGTATGCTTTCTTGTTTGCACTGAGAGATTGAACGAAGAGATGTAATACAATGTTTTTGTGTGTATTGATACAGTACAGAATAAAGCTTCTGTGCCTGTCTGAACATTGAGGGAATTTAAATCTCTCTTGATAGCTCTTAAATATTTCTTAAGCCTTTCCATAGTTAACCTAAGAATATGGGTTTATTAGCATGCAGCATGATTCAGTAAGGCAGTAACATTGTGAGTAGATGTGTATAGAGAGACGGGCAGATAGATATTGCAAGCTATGCTCTTCTTCCAAAGGGTACGTACAATTTTGTTCTTTGACGGTGTCTAAAATAATATGTTAACGCTCAAAGGAGTAAAACTAAAATGAACTTTGTCATCTAGCTCTGATACTAGATAGGACATTTATTTACTGCCCCCTGTATTTTTGTAGCAATTTTCTTCAGTGATCTTTCCTCGTGTCTTCCAGCTACTCATATTTACAATTAGAAATACTGCTTGACTGTTTAGGTATTTTACTTCAGTTTGGTTTGGGTTTTTTAACTATTCTTAAAGTTGATTAGCTTAATCTTAATGTTAGCAATCTCAAGATAGCTTCTTGACACCAGGCTTTTCAAACAATTATGAACAGGAAGTATTTATCTGCTGATTTATGTTGGGTTTAAACTGTAAGCTTCTGAGCCTTGAAACTAGTGGTTTTATGGTAATTGAGAGACAAATGAAAATCCTACATGCAGTAAGTTTTGTTCTTCTGTTTTAAATCTTAGGTTGCATATCAAGGTGATCCAGAAGGTGCCCTTATTCAGTTTGCCACGCATGAGGAAGCAAAGAAAGCTATATCAAGTACAGAAGCAGTATTAAATAATCGGTTTATTAAAGTTTATTGGCATCGAGAAGGCAGTGCACCACAAATCCAAACCACCACACAGAAGGTAGAGGATCTAAGTCTATTCTATCTAGAACGTTACGTAAAATATAATCTTTTAAGTATTTTTAAAAATGTTTATAGAAAGCGAACTAAGTACTTTTGAAATAACGAATACTTCATGTAATTATTTTCCAAAAGTTATTCTTTAATTGTAGATTCTTTGACCTCAGAAACAAGGTTCAGGAGTTGACTAGCAAGATAAGACTGAAGATATTTAAAGAAAGCCCTTCTGTGACTTATGGAGAATTCCGCTCTGTTGTCATGTGAAGCAAGATTTGATGCTACTGTTTGCTGAATAACATCTATTTTGCTTTAACTAGTATAGTTTTGTTTTGTTTTTTAAATGAGTTGTTAGAGTTGCTGCTCTAAGTTTTGACTTCCTTCTTTCTCTGAATGGTATACATCCTCATCATTAAGAATCAATGACCCAGCTTTCCATAGCAATCCTGCTATAGGGCATTTTAGGTAACAGTTTCCTTTCTTTCCTTTTGTAACAAATGCCCTGCTTTTTATCTAAAAAAATGCAGTTTGGATTTAACTTATCTCACATTTATCGTCCTTTAGATTTGAGTTTGGATTCAAGTTTATAAATATCATTGATGCTTGATCTGAACTAGTGCTACTCAAAATGGTATTTATTTTCTAAGCTTGATCTACATCTGATCAGCCAGAAAAAGACTGAGGAGTATGTTATTTGCATTCACACACTCATTACCTCTCTTGACAAGGATAGCTTGAATAGTTATTCACATCAGCTTATTTTCTGATTATGCTATCCAGCTTGGAGTATTAACTGTGTATTTCCAAACAAATATCTATGTATTTGTTATTTTTCTAAACATCAATTCTAAATAGTCTTACGGTTTTTAGTGCTGTTACTAGCTTCCCAGCACACCATCTTTGGCAAGTTGACTTTGAATGGTTTCAGCATGAATTCTCCTTGGTACCGAGTGACAGTATTAAGGATTCTTGCTTCACAAGGGAAAGCTTTTCATTGTGTGTCAGGAAACTACAATTTGAAGTCTGTTGTGGGCCATCAGGGGCACACAGTGACAAGAAAAATTTAAACAGGAAATTAAAATTTTAAGTGCAATGCTTTCATCTTCCTCTATGCCAAGATATAACAATTATCAAATTGTTGAGATAGTAAACAGGTATTTTTAATTCATAAGCCTTTCATAAGCATGAATATTTACTTTCCTTTTCATTGAAATTAATATTTGGTATCATATCTACTGGTAGTGTGAAAACTCTATTCTTACAGTACTTCACATACTACAAGTATTTGAATTTCTGTCAAGATTTCTGGTGTATTAATTACAGCTGAATTAATTTCACCTATATATGTAATGGTTTCCAGCCAGATTTTTTCTGTCAGGTGCTAAAGACAGTCTTTTGAATTTTTTTCAAAGTAAAATGAGTTGACTTTTAAGTTGCCCCTTTGGTAGTACCTGGTTTTGCACGATTTCTTGACCCTTGCTGTTTCCTCAGCAGGATTGCTTTGGAAAATCGTTACCGTGGAAATTTTGAAAGGAGTGGAAGTACTTAGTAAAGATGGTGGGAGTCAACCATAATAAATCATCGAATAAAAGGCTTGTGCTAGGAAACAGAAATAATGTGCTCTCCACATCTGTGGTACATGAAACAAGATGTACCTGGCTTAAAAGGCAGCACAGGAGACTTAGGTTAGATATTAAGAAATATTTTCTAATGCTAAAGGATGCTGAAACACTTTTGCTTAGAGAGGTGATAGGACCTGTTTCACTGGAAATCTGTAAAAAACAGATAGATAGATACTGTCAGTAATGGCTTGGGTATAGTTGACTTTGCCCTGGAGTGGAGGAATGGTTTAGGTGACCTCCTGAGGGTCATAAATACGACAGGAAGCTTGCTTGGAAGCATATTTTTTTGGTCTTAAGAGTTTAATGTTTTTGCCAAAGAAAAAAAGGCAAGGTGTTAGCTGTCAGGGCATTTCCATGGTAAATTCGAAGATTAGCTGCTCTTTTTCCTCAGTCCCATGACGGCATGTCTCCCTATCCTTTCTTTTTCTCTTTTGTCCAAGTTAGACACGTAGGAGATAAAAAGTGACATATTGCCGTAAAAAGTGAGAGTCTTTATGACACAAGTTTGTATTCTGCCTTTCCATAACTAAATGGTTGATGATGAAAGATTCCTTTCACAAATTAGAAGACCACTTATTACTTTTTGTTCAGTTTTAACAGGTGGAAATGAAGATGGTCTAAGTAGACGTGATTAATAGAAAGAGACTGGAGTTGTTTGATCACTTCTGTGAGCTGCAAGTGCAAAATAGATGTTATTGCTGCATGCACTACACAAATAGTACAACCTAAATCTCATGAAGAGTTTATTTTGGCTATCAGGTGAAAAGGCTATTGACTGATAGAAAGGAAGAAGTGTAAATCTAAATGCCATTGCAGGAATTTCTTTGTGTATTTATTGAACTACATATACGTAGCAGCATTTTGTTACTAATATTATGATGTGCTTTTTTCTGGTGGGGCGGTGTTACAGGTGATACAACCCTTAGTTCAGCAACCTAGTTTACCAGTAGTGAAACAATCAGTCAAGGAGAGATTAGGTCCGGTACCTGCAAGTAATATTGAACCTGCAGAAGCACAAAGTGCCAATACAGAAGTCACTCAGGTATGTATAATAGTCAAAAAAGTCAGTTACACATTTTTCTTTCTGTAATAGGTTCTGTAGTGTGTGAATGTATCCATTACAGTTACTCATATAGTGCAAGTACATATTTAATACTTATAAGTCCATGTAATTTGATTGACAGTGATGCTTTGATAATGAAGTTTTCCTCAGTGCAGTGATATTTGGCTTTCTTAACCAAGCATGGTACTTAATTTTTAGTATCATAGATTTTTACTTAGTTAAAAAAAAAAAAAAAAGACTGAAAATATTTCAGTAATATTGTGTTAAATTGCAGTTTTCAGATTTCAAAATAAAGTTGGTTTCTATCCAAAGAACTAAAACCTATCCCTTTTCAAATATTTTATCTGTTAATCTAAAACGGCTAGAGGCTGATGATCAGCATCTAAAGTGTTTTCAGTATCATCCTTAATACAAGGAAGAGTGTAACCACAGTACCATTATGAATAATGACAGAATCTGGCATGTTACTCCTATTAGAAATAGTCTTTAAATTTTTATTATGTTAGAAGTATCTCATTATTAGCATTGTGCCACTACTTTTGCTTTACTTCTGAAAAGGAAGACCACCACACTTCAGAAAACAATTGTAGTTTAAATTCGAGCAACAACTTTCTGCAGTTGATGCCTGCAAATAACAGATTCTAAAACACAAAAGCTGTACTTAAAAGTGTACTTAAAAGGGCCTGTGTAGATAATCCTCTGCCAAATGGTACATCATGGACTTCTTGCAAAAAATATATAGTATAATCTTTGATTCCAAATTTGACTTTATCTTTGTCTTCTCCAGTCTATTTACAGATGTATATTAACTGTAAAATCAAATATTTAAAACTCATTTTATCGACTGCTTTAACATTATTTTTCTTGTATTGTTGCTCAAAAGGCTATGGTTTTATTAGTTAAATAAATTT
Source organism: Aramus guarauna (assembly GCA_013400195.1). Taxonomy (NCBI): domain Eukaryota; kingdom Metazoa; phylum Chordata; class Aves; order Gruiformes; family Aramidae; genus Aramus; species Aramus guarauna. Next base: position 971,279 of record VXBL01008636.1, read on the forward strand.
TTTCTAAATTCCTAACATTTGGAATTACACAGGAAATAGTAAATCATTCGTAAGGTAAAATATATTTGAACGATAATTTTCTTTTGCTTTCTTAGAATGTGACTAAATTATCTGTGAAGGATAGACTGGGTTTTGTGTCAAAGCCAGTTACTCCAACAACTGAAAAGGTAAGAGAATGTCTCATACTCTTTTCCTCTCACATTTAATATCAGTAGAATTAATTTTATTATAAAACCTCTTGTATCAATATTAAGTTTGTTTCATAACTATGACTAAAGTTATTTGTTAGAGGTTAGTTTTATGAAGTGTAGTATATCGAAACTCAGCTTAGCAGAGGGCTAAATGATTATAAGAATAATAAAACATGCTAGGACAGAAGCTGCTGTTCTGTGGTTTTTGTTTTAATATAGTAAATTCCATTTATTCATGAAAATAACTAGATGTGTTCCAGCATCCTGAGTTGTTAGAAGAATACAGAAATAAATTTTAAAAATAAATAAATTTTGATGCTACATATGAATCTACAGAAAGCCTTTCTATAAAAACTTTTTTGGGCTTTTGTGTCCCTTAAAAAGTGATCCTGTAAACATTTACCCTCTTATTTGATCTTACAATTTGCAGTACTTGTGAAAAGATAAAAGTGGAAATTAATCAGTATAGAAAGAACAAAGAGAGGTAAGGTGGAACAGGTGCATCTGAATGGTGGTTATGAGTTACGTATTTTGCTGAGTGGTTGCAATTTTCAGAACATGGAGTTGTTGATGTATTTACTTTAGTAGCAAAGTTGGTGATGAATGTTTCCAGATCTGTTTAGCACCTTAGGGGACAGGCTTCCCCACTGCTTATCACGTTCATTTGAGAAGACTTTTGGTAGAAAGGCAGCAAGTTCTACTTGGTAACAAGATTCCTTTGCCTATGTGTATATCTTTTCTATTGGGAATTGGCTTGCCCTGAAATAAATGAAGCATCCACTGCATTTCCTACCTCCTCCTTACAGTATGGCAGTTAATGCATTTAGTGGAATCTAGCAAGTAAAATTCATTCCAATGATACTATGCTGTACTTAGCATACAAAGGTAACAATACTTAAATGTTGAGTTTTAGTTGTAGAGGACGTCTTTTCTACTCACTTCAAGCTGAGCAGTCTACCTAAACACACTGGTCTTGGCTTCTTGCCTATATGTTGGTGTTAGTTTGATTAGTTGCGTTCTTGTTGCCCTAAATTAGTTGCAGATAAATATCTTACTGTGTATTCCTGAACTACATTTTTCCATACATACTGTATACTTATTTTAGAAACAGGAAATCTGCTTCAGTTTGAGTGAAAATAATTTTTTTTTCTTGTTCTGTAAGAGTTGAGTTATCCTGAAGCACTTTTCTACATAGAGTAAATTAATGCTAAAATAGTTTTCTCTTGTCTTATAGTACAGACTGATTTTGATTAGCTGCTGGGCTGTTTGATGGACTGGTTGTGAAGCAGCCATTTCCTTTGGCATTTTTTAGTAGGGTTCTGAAACTTGATTTGACCCATTTTTACCTACTGCTGTCCTTTTACAAGGAAACCTTGCTTAGTTTGCAGTGACAATGTTCTATAACCATTAGAAATTAAAATATTGGCAGCTGTCAAAAAATGTAGATAGTATGTCCTCAATGTTTGGGTTTTTTTGCTTCTGAGTACAGCGTTTAACAATAACTTTCCAGTAAGAAAGTAGGTAGCTATGCTTCCCAAAGAGCAGGAGGAAAAGGAGGTGGAACAGTCATCGTGGGGCCTTTTAAGACCTGTACAGGGACTTGCAATTTAGGAACTTGTGAAAAGATTCACAGTATTCCTTCTCTTGAATAGTATTAAGAGATTTAGAAGACTTTAACGTGTTGCTTCTTGCTGTTCTGTATTAGTTGATGCAGGTACATCTGCTGTGGCATCTCTCCTTATATTAAGAGATGAGGAAGCATGATTCACTCTGCCATGAAGACAGTTCAGGGCAAAAGGAGTTGTGTCAGTGTTTTTGTCTTGGTCCTCTGTTTGTGATGTAGACTGTCCTAAAGCCACTTTGTCATGGGAACTATATGGTTGGGATGTCCATACATTAATGTGCTTTAATAAGTTGAAAAAAAATTCCTTCATCTCCTTTTTTTTGGCCTGCTTAGAGTATTTTATATCACCTTTTATAATACCCCATAACATGCTATTGTTTTTTTCATTTGTTTGTTCTCCTCTCTGCACTGCTTACTCTAGAAAATAATATACTGCGCGAAGAAATAGTGTAAATAGCACAATGAAATGAAAAACTTTTATATGAAGCATACCTGGTGTAAATTCTTTTGATCTCTTGATCTTTTCCGTCTTTCTAATGTTTCTTGGCTGTCTCTTTTTTTCTTCCTGTTGGTGGGCATTGCATCTATTTTATGGAGTGGATGGTGACCAATAAACTCTGCATGCACTTTTTAATTTTCCACTATATATAAAAAGTCTTTTTGAACAACTGGAAATGATACCATTTACATAATTGCTGTGATTTTCTAACAAGGAGGACAAGATCATGCCTATATTATGTCCAGCAGTTAGCCGTGGATTTTTCAATACTAACATGGCCAAAATGTCCTTTAAGAAATGTGATAAGAAAGCAGAACAGTCCAAATCTTCAGGTATTGTGGAGATGCACATAGTATACTTCAGAGAGGTTGTAAAACAGACAACTGTGTTCTCTAATAAGGCACAGACAAATTTTCATACCTCATTACAAATGTAGGAAAGAGAACAGAGACACATAGGAGTCTCTTCCTTTGCTGTATGATGTTGAAGACTTCCCTGTACAAGTTAACTTCTTGTTGATTGTGCAAGCTCTACTTTGCACAAACTGCATATGAAAAAGAACTATTGTCTCTACTTTGGACCTTAATCTCTAAAATTATGTTGAATTTTTGCTTGGAAAATTCATGCAGCCATGAAAAATTGTATTTTAAACTTCAAAACAAAACCAAAAAAACTTCAATTATTGGGAAAATCTCAGTCTTCTATTTCTTTAGTAATGCTCAAATATGTAAAATTTTATATATTTGACACATGGAAGTACATGTGAAATCTCAGTGGAAAGGATTTATAATCTGATGTTTATAATTCTTAAATATCTGATGTGATGCTGTCTCTTTAAAAATTGTTGAACTTCAGCAACTCCAAATACAATTGTTACACCAAATTTTTATATTCCATGTCATCAAAACAGACAAAAGAAAAGACGCTTATATATTTTAAGCACTCGTGTTTTTTTTTAAAATCCTGAAATTCACTGGCAAAAAATAAAATGATTTCCTTCTATAGGTTTTATCCACTTCTACTGGCTTGACAAAAACTGTGTACAACCCTGCTGCTTTGAAGGCAGCACAGAAATCTTTGCCTGTTGTTTCCACTTCCGTGCTAGACTCTAATGAAGCACAGAAGAAAAAACAGGTAAATTAAATATGCTTCTTTGTGAAATTGACCTAGATTGGGAACTTGTGACCACTAGAGATAGTGCACTAGGTATATTCATCTCAAGAGCATAGATGAAACTAGTTATGACATTAAATTCACTACAATGGTTTCTTTTCAAAGAACAAGAAAATTCAGCTTTGTTTTGTTATTTTTTCAGTGTATGTTCAGGCAGTGTAAGCAGGCTTAAAACTCTAGAAGTTCAAGATGCAAAACACTTTTTCCTGGAAGTAGAATCTCAATGTTGAGGCATGAATTGTCCATTGTGAGTGAGAAGGGAATATGGTATAGTCACTATTCTTCTCTCTTAAGCCTTTCTGGAACTGGCCTTTATTGTCAGTGTATTTTGTACTCATGACCAAAATTGTTTCTTCAGTGAGAGAACTGAGAACTGTATGACTCTGCATTTTATTGTTTCCAAACTATAGCTTTCCTGCATCCATTTTTATTTTTTGCATAGTGCTAGGGATTCTTTTTTTTTTTTTNTTAGGAAATACAACAAAAATGCATTTGACTGTGAATAGGTCACTTAGTTGTAGTTTAGCTTGCTCGGAATTTTCAAAAGAGCCCAGTAAAGCTCCTTTTTCAGGTTTATTCTTATAATTCAGAAATATTTTTATCATTGAGAAATACTGAATATAGGACAATGTTTACCTTATTGGTTTCAAACCACAAATTAAGAGTTCAATACTAAGTTAGATTCAAACATAAGTATTGAAAGCAGTATAATTATTAAACAAAGATTTTAGCTTATTAGTAAACTATCACTAATGTGTAATATAATTTGACATAGCAGTTTGTAGCTGCATGTCAGTTGTGGCATTGGTCCAGACTTTAAGGAAATCACTTCTGATTTTGGGATTTCATTTCGTATTTGTCCCCTAAACCATGTTTTTCATAATTAGAGCCTTTACCTTTTGAGTTAAGATGCTAAGTGCCTGTGAAATGGCAAAAAGCTCATAATAAAATTAGTGAATTATCATAATAGTTGTAGGATTTTTTTGGAGAGAAGACACTGGAGACTTGCTAAGTGATTGGCTCTCTTTCATGCACTCTTGTGGTCTTTCCTGTCTTCAGAGATTTCTTTTACAATATACTAGTACTTTTGTGGAAAAACATGATTTTGTGGGACTCACTCCCTTCTTTCCTCCTGTTTCCCTAGTTTTTCTTAGCATTCATCCCCTTGTCTTATCTTCCCTTTCCCTTCCAAAAAATGATTGCACACTGTATTGCAAAACTAACATTTCATGCAGCAGAATTTGTCACTATTTGGGAAGACATACAGCAACCTTACTACTATTTCTTTTTTTATGGCTGTTGTACATTTACACTCTTTGTATAAGGTAATCTACTTGCAGTCTGATCCCAGTTGACTGGTTATCTGGAGGTACAAAATCATCTTCTGCCTCTCCTCTTTTATCACATTAAAGAAGTTGATATCAAAGCACTTAATTGTTTTCTGCAAGTATCCTGCTAAGTCCCAGTACTTCTACTGGGAGCAAGAAGCAATTGCTTTCTCTCAAGCAGCATTAGTGGGAGCTGAGCACAGCAACTGTGGCACCTCCTCCTGCTTCTCCTTCTGAGTGCAGGATGTCACAAATTTATCAGTTTCACTTTATTTTGATTTGCCCATTGCAATGTCAAGATTCTGTTTTTAGCAGATTGAGTGGTAGTACTTGTCACTTCCAACGTATAGTAGTCAGACGCAAGAGAGATTGTTTTTGGGTAACACTTTAATTTTAGAAAATAGAATGTATTTTCTTTCTGCTTGTAACTGTACTGGAGAATGTGTTTTAATTAATGGACTTGATTTACAGTTGCTTTCAAGATGCTGTCCTTGCACGTTTAAACTCTTGTATGTTTTACCTCTTGCATTATGTATTATATTGCCTTTCAGCAGATTTGTGTAAGGGGCTACTTTGTACGTAAGTAATAATGAAGTCTTCCCAGCATTGATCTAAGAAAGATCATTAGATCCTTCACTAATTTGGTGATGCATTATTTTCCAAAACGTAATTTGAAATATTTTCTATTAGTACCTTGAGTTTCTGTTACTAATTTTTTCCATTATTATAAGTTGTGTAGCTGTCTTGTATAGTATATTCTTCTTCTGGCATTAGTTTTCAAAATCTAGAAACTTTCTGTAATTTTTATGCTTCTAGGAAGCATTACGACTTCAACAAGATGTGAGAAAAAAGAAGCAAGAAATCTTAGAGAAGCACATTGAAACACAAAAGGTAAAATGTTAGCATTAAAGAAAGTCATCAATTCAGTTGTAAAATGTTGGTTTGTTTCTCTAAAATATTTCAGAGTTTGTAAGCATGAGCTACAAAAGTGACCTATAAAAGAAGCTTTTCCTTAGAATGATACTGTCACGTTATCTTAAGTTTAGAGGTTTATTCTAAATCGTCATGTTAGTTCACTTAAACTACGAGCGTATGTAATTCATGTGCAATTTTAGATAAAATTGCCTAAATTGGGTGCAACATGCAAATGTTTTTTGAGAGAAGTAAAAACCTGAGAGTTGTGCTTGACAAGAACAGGAGAGATTGATGTAGAAAAGTATGCATGACTGCACTCAGGCTTAGGAGGAGAAAAAGGCCAAAATGTCATTTAAGTTGAATAATAAATTTTGTTGAGCAAATCTGTCCAAATGAAATTGAGATATTAGATGTTCATTAGCAAATGAATTAGTGGTTCAGACAGATTTTAATTTAATATAAGCTGTTAAAAGCCCTGTATGTTGAGTTTGGAGATCACAGCAAAAGTAGTGCAATGTTGTGCTTTTCCATTAGTTGTAATGAGTACTGGAAAACAGATCTGTAATAGCAATTGCGAAGTAAAAAGGTTTATTTATTTTTTTAAAATGGACAGATGCTGATTTCAAAGCTGGAGAAGAATAAAGCCATGAAGTCAGAAGACAAAGCAGAAATCATGAAAACACTGGAAATTTTGACTAATAGCATTACCAAGTTAAAGGATGAATTAAAAGGTGTATCACCAGGAGGAGGGGCTCCTTTAAAAAGCATGAAAACTAAGACTCAGGTACTCAAGTTTTGGTCAGCTTCTTAATAAGATGAATTCACATGCTAATGTCAGCAGAATAAAAATACGCAGCCACATCAGCAGTATTTAGAATCATACTGGTTTAATTTTGAAGTATTCTTTGAAGTGAGATTGGGTTTGCCTTTTTAAAAACGTAGGTAATTGTAAAACCATGCTGTTGTCTAAAAGGTTTATCCACTGTTACACAGATCCTACATCATCTGGAGAAAAAAAACCCAAAACAACAAAAAAACCAAAACAAAAATCTTACAATTATTTCTTCTTTTGCCTTATCCAATCTTTTGTGTATAGTTTATTGCTTTCTTAAATTTTTAATAGAAATCATGAAAATAGTATTTGTTATGCAAAAGGATCATCATTATGCAACACAGATATCTTCTGGTCAGGTTTAATACACAAAACACTGCTTCATGAAACTAGTTGACTACTGTACTAGTACGTAATTTTCTGGGGGGTTTTATGTCACTGAAATTTTTAAATATATTGAGCTTTTTAGGTGATTATACTAGTCAGTTTTCCTTTGATCTATCTACCCATGTTTGGGTTGTACCTGTGAGAGGAGTTTCCCTCTTCTGCTCTCATTCTTGTTACTATATGGCTATAACCAGTTTCCAAACTGCTGAAAGATGCAATTATATTACCTTTTCAAAGTGCAGTATTTTACTTTTTGTAGCATTATTTTTTCCTAAACAGAGCACAAGGTAATTAAAAGTTAAGTGAGACTTTGAGAAATAACACCTTAAGAAATTAGTGTGTTCTTTTAAATACAAGTGAGGAAGTGCATACTAATAAAAGAGCAGGGTTTTGTACAGTATATTTTCCAGTAGAAGACAAAAAGTCTTGATCTTTTCTTGATGTTTTCATTCAATTCTTAAATCTTCAGAATGCATATTTTTCTAATGCTTGGGATTCTGTTTTAAAAAAGCCAGTGTAACATTACTACCCAGATTGAATTTAGATGGATCATTATTTTTCAGTTTGAAACAGCATTTCTACTGCTTTAAATTAGGTAGAAATATAGACATTAAAAGTAACTGCCATTTAAATTAGTGATGTACAATTTTGAAAAGAAATATGAAAAAGAAATACTGAAATAACCTGTGTGTACTCACTGTAGCTTCTTACGTCATTTGTCAGTCAGAAAAAAGTTGAAGCAGCATATTTTTATCTTGAAAATTGACATAGATTATAATTTCTCGAAGTCACTTTATACCTGTTAAAACATCTTCACTTGCAGTGGAATACTCTGTTTTTTAGAGGGGGAACTAACAGTAATAGAAAAAAAAAATAATCCCAGAATTCAGATACTGCTATAATAAGATTAAATTCCTCTTTTTTTTAGAGATGAGAGAAGAGGGGGTTTTATGTTTTTGAAAGAGAAGGACATTGGTGAGAAAATTGTTTCTGAGAAGTCTAAAGGAACCTACTCTACCTGTAGAGTGAATTTGAACTATAAAGTCTTATAAATTGGCAATATTTTCAAAGTTGTATTTGATAAAGCCTCATGTTTTTGAGAAATACTCTTCTGCTGGTGGTGTCCAGTGCTTCATAAATTTGAACAGGAAGAATAGTTTGTAACAGTTTTAATCCAAAAATAATGATTGGTTTTGGATTTTGTCACATGCAAGGGAAAGAACCCAGACCCATAGAAATGAAGAAGCAAGTTGCATCATGAAAACTTGCTAAATTCTTGACTAGAAAAATCATAAATGCAGTATTTTAACCCATGACAGTTATTTTACCCTAAGAGTGGTCTGATAAACTCTCAGAGCAGACAAGAAAATAGTCCAATAACACAAAATGGCTCAAAATGATTGAGATTGTAAGGGATCTCTGGGAATCATCTTGTTTCATCACCAGGTGCCACTAAGAGGAGTCTGGATGTCTTCTTTACTCATCCACACTGTGTGTTTATACAGCTGGTGTCACATAAAGGGTATGAGTCTGATATGTAGCTGGTGGAGGCCCTCCCATTGAGTTGTGAGGTTCAGAAAGGACACCCTTGCTTTCTAAACTCCTCAGAGAGGAGCCTAGGTGAGCTAGATTCAGTCCTAGTCCCAGACATGGTCAATGGTTTATGTCTAAAGGATTATATATAGCCACATATCAGAGTCAGTGTTTGCCTGTGAGAGCCTCCTAAAGGGCTTTCACTTGAGACAGTTTCACAAAGTTGAAACAGAAAGTTTATTAAAATAACAGATATAAAGAGTCAGAATTGCCGTTGATAAATGCCCTTACCGCGATAGTGCTAATATATGATTATAATACTATCCCAGGTATTCTTCACCAAAAAGGTGAAGTTGCAATGCTTACCAAGAAGGCGTCTGTATCTTGGGTGGAGGAGAAGGAGCACAATCTGTTGACTGCCTCTTCGGGGTCTTCAATCTCTGCTCTTCCTGCCCCCTCAGGGGTAACTTCCTCAATATCCTTTATACCCCAATCTTAGCTGTTCCCATCCCTGGGGTGATGTTTAACGTGATTTGGATGGAGAGTCGAGTACTACAGTCACATATGTTTAGCATGTACTTCTTTAAGCTCGTTATCATATTTAGGGTTATCAACTTTAATATTCATTTCATGGATAATGAAGCAAAAGTTCTCGCTCTAGGCATGGTGGCCTTCAAGACTCTGTGTAGAAACCATCTGTTTATTCCACATTCTTTAGCCAAAACAGGGCTGTCTTGCCACCATGAGACTCCCTCCTTTGGCTTCTTCTCATACCAACTTTTCAAATCTCCATCTACAATGTTTGTATAAGAGATAAGTGGACACCAGTGTTTTTAACCTCTTCTGTGCAATTCTCACACATGGATAAGGTCCCATGTTCCCCCCTCCCCTTTTCATCCGGAAGTCAAATTGTCCCAGCTCTGTCAGCCTCTGCTCATACAGTAGATGCTCCAGTCCCTAAATCATCTTTGTAGCTTTTTGCCAGGCTCTCTCCAGTATGTCTCTCTTGTGCCGGGGAGCTTGGAACTGAACACAGCACTTCCATATGTGGCCTTGCCACTGCAGAGTAGAGGAGAAGGATGACCTCCCTTGACCTGCTGGTGGCGGTGTTCCTGGTGCAGCCCATGAGGCTGTTGGCCTTCTTTGCCACAAGGACACATTGCTTGCTCATGTTCAACTTCTGTGCTACCAGGATGCCTCAGGTCCTCTTCAGGTGGGCAGCCCCCAGCCTGGTGGCTGGGGTTACTCTTTCCCAGGTGCAGGACTCGGCATTTCCCCTTGTTGAAATGCAGGAGGTTCCTTCTGCCCCATTTCTCCAGCATATCACAATCCTTCTGAATGGAACCTCAGCCAGCTGGTGTAGCAGCCACTCCTCCAAATTTTGTAATGTCAGCAAACTTGCTGAGGTCACACTCTGTCTTACATCCAGGTCACTAGTGAAGATGTTATAAACAGTGACTGCTAGGGTACACCACTAGTGGCTGGTCTCCAGCGAGACTTTCTGCCACTGATCAGAATCCTTTGACCCCAGTAATTCAGCCAGTTTTCAGTCAGTCTTGCTCTCTACTTATCTAGTCAGCATTTCATCCTTTTGGTTGTGAGGATGTCGTGAGTGATAGCATTGAAAGCCTTACTGAAGTCAAGATAGACAACTTCCACTACTCTGCTCTTGTCCACCAAGCCAATCATCTCATTGTAGATGGCTGTTAAGGTCAAGCATGATATCTCCTTCCCTTTTCCCAGTCACCTTCTTGTTCTTAATATGCTTGGAAGCGTTTTCCAGGTTATTTACTCCTTCATTCTCCCTGGGATTGTGATGAGGGTGACCAGCATGTAGTTGTCCAGATCTCCTTATCCTTCTTGAAGATTGGAGTGACATTCGCTTTATATCAGTCCCAAGGAACCTCCCCCAAACGCCGTGACCTTCCAAAGATAATTGAGATTGGCTTTGCAATGACATCAACAGGCTCTGTCAGTATTTACGGTTGGATCCTGTTGGGTCCCAGGTATTTGAGTATGTCCAGTTTGTTTAAAGATTTCCTAAATTGATTCTCTTCCAACAAAGAACCTTGCTCCAGGCTTTTCCACTGGTCTCAGGATCTGGGACTGCTGAAGGCAAGCCTTTCCAGTAAAGGCTAAGGACTAAGAGGTACTGAGTACCTCAACTGCTCCTGTGTCCTTTGTTGCTAGGCCCCCTTTCACATTCAGTCGTTAGCCCATGTTTTTCACAGCATAGTATTCCTCTTGCTGCTGATAGACCTGCAGAAGCCTTTCTTCTTGTTCCTCACCCTCCCTTGACAGATTCAGTTCTCGGTAGACTTTGGTTTTCCAAACCAGTGCCCATATGCTGTTTCTCTGTATTCCTTCTGTGATCTGATCCAGCTTCCACCTCTTGTACACCTCGTTTTTGGGTTTAAGTTGTTAGGAGCTCCTTGTTCATCCCGACAGGCCTCCTGTCACCTTTGCTCTGTTTCCTACAGGCTCTGGAACTTGGAGGATGTGATTCTTGAAAATCATCCTGCCTTTCCAGCAGATATCCAGGCCCAACAGGAGGCTTCTTCCAATTGTCTAAAGAAGGCCTTATCTACTTCTTTTACCTGATCAAGCAGTGTAACACCCACTGTACCCAACGTCACCCACGTTGGTCTGCCATCTTAATCCAGACTCAAACTTTTGACTGGCTCATCATCTGTCCCCAGTAGAGCTCCGTGCATTCCTACTGCACTGTCACATAAAATGGCAACTCCTGCTCATTGTCATCCTGGCTTGTCCTTCTGTAAGAAACCGTATCCGTCCACTGCAGCACTCCAGTTGTGTGAATTTTCCTACAATGTTACTGTAGTCTCAGTGAGACTGTAGCCCTGTAACTACGCACAGATATCTAATTCCTCCTCCTTTTTTTGCATGTTGTGTGCATTACTGTACAGACTCTTCAGAGAGGCACTGATTACCCAGAAAAGAGATGAGATTTTCCCCTGTGATACTGTTCCTGTAGGCCCTCTCGCATTTATGTGTATTGGTATGTGGATGCTTGAGATGGTCCCCCTTCAACCCGGTTTTGTTGATCTTGAGAACTCTTCTGCCCACATCACCCTTTGCTTGGCAACCTGGTCCACCACTTCCTTGTCTGATTGTTGTTTTTACTTAGTAAAGTGATGAGATATGTTAATGTCAATTACAGTTTCAATGAAGTTTTTTTATTTGGTTTTCCATTTCCTTTGTAATATGGAAAGTGAAGAAACATTTTAAGCAAACTCATTTCATAATAGACAAAATAACCAAACTGTAGAAAAGTTGATTTTATTGATAGCTTTCCTCTCAGGGAGACTGTGCATTATCTGTGAGCATTGTTTTGTTAGCTTTTGAAAGAGAGAGAACAGTCAGTCCCATCTGACCTTTGTGAAAGTGAGGAATTAACAGAGCCTTCAGTTAAAATGTACAACTTTGACAACTTTCTGAAAGACTTTGCTCTAAGTTCCTTTGCATTTTGTTAGTGTTTAAAACCTGGGCAGCTCAGAAGAAACTGCAAACTTGAAGATGAGGCCCGTGTGAGTGTGCCATTATCTTTACTTATTTTTGTCTTGTTCCAGTTCATGCAGATTACAAAATATTCTCCCACTCTGAGTATAGAAACCTTTGCCGTCTCTTGGTGTATCTTGAAAGAAGCATTTTCTTCTTGAGACCTGGCACAGCTCTGTAAAAGAGAAGTCTTCATTAAGAGCACTAGAAATAAACTTCAAAATCTAGAGACTTTCTTTATGACATCAGTGTCACTGGCTGCTTTGTGAGTTCTAACTGCTGGTTGTTACTAAACTTCAGAAGTGGTTGTATTGCCATGTCATTGATGTGTTGCGACACAGGGGGATTTGAGTGAAACACTGTTTCCAATTTTGAAAACCATTATACAGGAGATAATGGATTCTTTTTTGTGGTTGCTGTAGATAATCAGAAAATGGGGCTGAAAGGGGTTCAGGTTGAAGTTGCCAGTTGAATAATCCAGCTCTTTTTCTTTTAAAGCTTCCAGGAAAAAACAAAGAAACAAAAAAACCCCTTCTTTATCATTCAGTGGTGATACTTGGTTTCCAACTGTCACAACTGCGAAACCTTCATCTCTTGACAACCAGCCTTTGAATACATTACATGCTGTGGTTTTGAATCAACGGTGTAAATGTAAAACTGTTTCACAATCATCTATAATTTTATCCTTCATTTGTGATGTCACTGGAACATTTGGCTGCTGCTTTATCCATTAAAAAAACCCCACCCCACCCCCCCAAACCCAGAATAAGAGAAAAAAGAAAGCTTCCAATTTGGAACAGAACTTAAAATAAAATTTTCATGGTCACATAAAGCCCTTTCCTGTACCCAGCACCTGCACCTCAGTGGTTGCAATGAACATGTCTAAATTTGGGTTCAGAGACACCTTTCAGTTTCATACATATTTTTGAACTTTCTAATAATTTTTTTTAAGGTACTGTGTGCTGGAAGGCAACTCCGGGTGCATCAGAGACCAACCTTTTGTTAGCAGAGGTCTTGTTACTCTGTTTTTTCTACTGTGGTCTGAACAGAACTACCATTTGTGCTTTTTGCATTATGGAATTATGCTAAACTTAGATTCTTTTTCTTATTACTGATTATAGATTTTGTATTCATTCATAATTGTACTGCTTTCTTTTTCTTTTTTTTTATAGAATCTCTTTTTATCTCATCATCACTACCATATAATTTTGCATTTTCTATTTTGTGTATCTCTAGTTTAGAAAAACTTCCATTGGCTTTGTGTGGTAGTCTAAAAGGTTTGACACCAACAAAATCAGAAACATACTGCTACATGTTGAAGTTTTATCTTGCCAAGAAAGCTCCTAAGCTTGTGCTTGGGTTTTTTTTTGAAGGTGGAAAGCTAGCATAGTAAGCACAGTATACCTGCAAAGGTTCAGCAGTGGTCTGAATTAATAAGCCACAACTTGTTTAAGTTTAAAATTCGACTACACCTTCTAGTTTCCAAATTCCCTTTCCTTAGAATTTCTAGGAATCTGTTTTCCAGATAGAGGTGCTGTGGCAGACTTCTACCTTACCTGGAGGCCAGTGCTGGCCAATCTTTAAGTTGCTGTGTATTTCCAAAACAGCCTGCTGATAGGAGCGTAGCAATAGATTCTTGTTTTTTTTTCAGAAAATTGTTTCCTCAGTAGAGAATGTGAATTGTGGAACTAATAATTTACCTAACAATTTCTTAGATGCAGAAAGAGTTACTAGATACTGAACTGGATTTATACAAGAAGATGCAAGCTGGGGAGGAAGTTACTGAATTAAGACGAAAATATACAGAGCTACAGCTTGAAGTATGTTTGTCTCTTCTTTTGTAGCAATTAACTTTTAATCAGATACTTTCATATATGTTTATTAGCTTGTGTATTGTATCATAACCTATTTTTTCCAGAGTGCAATATTAAGTTGCATGTAGATAGAGGCATTTAGCAATAATATTTTAAAAACATCAGTTTCTGAATTCCACTGAGGTAGAGAAATACAGTCATGTCTTTAATTTTGATTGATAATCTGTTTAAACTCTGTAACTGTTTAGGTGATGTGATATTTTATAGATTTGTGGTAGTAATACTTCCTTAAGAATATGAAGTGTTTTTAAATGTTTGCTTGTAGGTGGTGGTGGTGGTTTTGATACGGAAGAGTTAAAAAGCACTGCTTTGATCTTTTATTCTTAAGTGTTAGCATCCTCTTAATGAGATTAAGCAAAAAGGCTGAAGTGCCAAAAGTAATATTACAGCATTGGTTTCAAGAGGAGGACTTACCAAAAGCAAATGCAATGTTTCAAGAAGTGTTCAACGTATAGAAACATGCTTTTTCTTAAAGTACTTTTTAAAAATTTCAGAAGGCTGTGCAAGATTATTCATGTCTGTGTCTTATTTTGAGAAATTCTGAATGCTCTGGGTGCTATTCTCTGTTACATTGCACTATCTTGCTTATACGATTGTGTAATATCTACTTAATTGCATGATAATCTTAACTCTTTTTACTGTTAAGCAGGCTGCTGTGTCGCTTAAATCTCTCATGTCTTAATGAAATTTGGTCATGTCTTATGTATAACTGCATATTAACACAGTGCACATACATACGGCTAAGTTGCATTAAAGTCTTATTTTAAAACTAAGTTGTTATGCAGCTTTGGTAGTTGTGAAAATAGGTTTGTTAATAAGCCAAGCCAATTAAATAGAGAGAGCATAAAAGCTTATGTTAACAATATATATTCTGATGGTGAATAGTATTTTGTAAATATACTGAAAGCTTATTTATAAGTCATACACTTGAGAAATTATGTGAATTGAATGATCTGTAAAATAGCAGTAGAAAAGTAGGTGCTTATTCCAGATAAAGTTATACTGTAGTTGAGTGGTAATCCTACTCCATCTCTCATTGAGTCTGTATTTTGAGTTGGAAAAAAAAATTGTAGCTCTTACAGGAAAATCATCTTTCCTAGTAAAATGAATATTCTGAGGCCTTTAAGAAATACTGATCAAAGTAGACAGAGAAAACTAGGGTTATTAGTAAAGCACACCAGTATGTTTCAAGGAACAGCATGAAATGTATCCCTTGTATAATTTACTAGAGGGATATGGGTTTTTTCCCCTTGATGTTTGTTTGATTCTTCAGTATTCTTGCAAATTCTTTAGAAAAACTTTTATTCACACATTGCCCTTGTGAGTTTTAACTCCTGTAATATTCATATGTTGCTTCTGTGGTTCATAACCTGCTGTTCAGTTCCAAGCGGCCCTGATTTTACCATGAGAAAACCCAAACAGTATACAGCTTGATTGTTGAGTCAGCGTAATCTTTAACTTTCTGGATTATTCATTTAACAATTAAAAAATGTTTTTTTTTAAAAAACCTTGCAGGATTCTCTTTACAAAAAAAACCAAAACCTTGAACTATATACTATTGTAAAATTATCTGAATAATTTCATGAATAAAGCCATTCCAGGTTGATCTCATGCGTGATATCACTAGTATCTATTAAAGCAGTGCTATCAGTATTCGAGTTGTAAACACTGTAGGATATGTTGAAAATATTGTTATAGTGGTTTCATTTAACATTTGATTTCTACATCAGATCTATTTGGATTTTAAAATTTTTTTTTTCTTGTTATAAACATTGAAATTAAATCCTTGAAAGTGCTTTTTTGAAACGTAAAATAACTTTTGCTAATTACTTTTTAAATGGCTGTCAGAGATACTGTCATCGGCCTTTTGACTTTTCTTGGAGAGTGCACGCCAGTTCTTTAGAAGGGATACACAGGTATTGTGGGAATGGAAAGTAATGAATACGGAGAGCCAAATTTTTAGCGAATACTTTGTCCTTGGAGGTGCTTGTTAGAGCATCTGTTTCATACCTTACAATTCTGTGGCCAAAAGCTATTACACTGAATTCTAGTCAGAATAAAAATCCTGGCTGGGCTTTCAGAGACAAATTAAGAGACAAAAAGACAAACTAAGTAGTTAGTCACCATATCAAGAAAATTTGTCAATGACATCTCAAATGTTGTACTGCAGTTCCTTTCTCCTACGAGGAATTATCCTCACAGATAAGGGCTCTTTTGATATCTGTTTTTAATACCTGGTTCTTTTTTCCTATTTCCATCCTATTTTTGATCTGGTAATAAATAACAGTATTAGCTTTTTAATGTTACTAACATGTTCACCTTTTGTTATTTTAAGACTTGTAAGCTACTCTTTCTGAGGCTTGCTTTGGGGATGTGTTTTTAGGAAACATCAGAATATGTGTTTGTTAATTTTGTCTAAATATTTAGATTATGAATTTTAATACATCAATATGTTATGTATAAACATCTTAGGCTGCCAAACGAGGGATTCTTTCTTCAGTTCGTGGTAGAGGGGTTCATGCAAGAGGTCGGGGTGCATCACGTAGCAGAGGTAGAGGAATACGAGGCCGGGGTAGAGGCAGAGGAGTTCCTGTGCATGCAGTTTTGGATCATCGACCTAGGGCATTAGAAATCTCTGCATTTACAGAAAGTGATAGAGAAGATCTTCTTCCTCATTTTGCGGTATGTGGCAATTTCACTTTTTCTGTTGTTTGGATGACATTCTTCTGTTGAATGACTTTTTTTTTTCTCTTGATTCAATTCATCTGGAAATACTGTTTAGGAATGAATCTTTAACATGATATACCTGTTGATGGAAAAAAGAGGATAATATCAGAAAATGGTAACACAAAGAGAAATGACACCATTGATTCGACTAGTTGTAACTGTAACCACATAGCATTTACAAAGCTTGTGGGTTTTTCCTAATAAAAAAGGAAATTGAGAATATAAAGTAATGACTTATAATATTTATTTTTTCAGGATACACAGTTACAAATTTTTAGGTATAGAATGATAAAATAACTGAAGTGATGGTGAGAAAAGAGACTGATTCAGTGTTAAACTTTCAGTACCCAAAGTCTGTTTATCTTTATTGAAGTATCTCAGTAGTGCTTTTGCCTAACTTTTTGAATTTAAGAATCAAGGTGAGAATTGCACAACTATATGCAGATCTTGGCAGGGCACCCAAAAGTTTCTGTCTATTCATCTTTAAGTTTAAGAAGTCAAAGCTTTTTCTACATTTTTTTTTCTGGTTTTACTCTAAGAAATGATAAATTGACATACATAATTTTTAGCAAATTTTTATGTGCAAATATAGTAAAGTGAGAAATCAACATCAATTTATAAAAACCCATAACAAAAAACCCACCACTATTATACTGGGTTTTTTTAAGGTGTCATGTTTCTAGGCGTGATATATATACACACACACACACAGAGATATATACATAAATGTACATTATATTTTGTTCCCTTTAAATACACTGCATCACACCTATAAAGGGGAACAAAAAGGGAACCTTCATACCCATAAAGGTACAAAATTACTTTCTATAGAGATGAATGACAAACTGAACATTTATACATACCTATGTGTGTGTTTTTAAGGGGAACAAAAGTACTTTCCATAGAGTTTATGATTGGACATTTAAGCAATGACTTTACAAATTTTTGTTGTAAAACTAAAACCATAAAAGTTTAAAATGAAGCCATTCAATCCACTTGGTCAACCATAGGATGCTTCTGAGTCCAGTTTCAATTATAAGAATCAATCAATGATGAGTTTTAATCTATAGCAAGATACTGTGATTTAGTCTACTTCATGACTATTGCTAAAGTAAATTTTGCTTTCATATTTTTTATTTCATTATGTACTTAACTTCTATAGTTATGTACATCTTATAAAAATGAAGATAGAGAATCTGCCACTTAAAAGATGGCTGCATGGTGTCAGTTTATGGTGATAAATTTGCTCAAAACTTAGCATTTTCTTACATTTTGGTTTTATTGTAGGGAATATGAAACTTACTATCTTTAACAAACAAAAATATTAACAAAAAAAACTTAGTAGTGTCAACAAATACAATTCTATTCTCAGTGTTAGTCATATAACACTGAGAAGAAATGTTAATTTCATTTTTCAGGCTTTGCATTTGCTGTTTTTAAACTTGCTTCAAATTCCACGGAAATGCACAGAACTGTATTACTGTTTCTGTGATATGATATCATAAACCTCTGTACGTCGGCCGTGCACTCCACCTGTACAGATACGTTGGTTATTGCAGCTTGCAGTGATGGCAGCATTAAAGATAGCAATACTATAGAGACTATTACATGAATAGATGTGTCAGGTTCTTAAGGTGCTGAAATCAAGTTAAGTTTTGAAACTTTTTCTACAGTCTCTGTGTCTAATAAATCTTTTTATAGAAGACTTTCATAATAGACTAATGGAATCATCTCAAGGCCCCTTCTTTCTGATCAAGAGAGAAGTATTGAAGCTGAACCACCTCTTTTTCTGTCATAATTTTACTTCATACCTGTATGCTTAAAATCAGGAAATCCAGAGACCACAGAATTTCTGTGTTTTAGCAATGCAAGTAAAAGTAACAGTATTCCTTGCAAAGCCAAGCACTCTGATTGGCATTAGGGCTATGAAAGGTACACGATTCTAATTTTGTATGATTTCTGAGGGCATTTGATTTAGGACAGCAGCTTTAGAGCTGGAGAACTATTTTACTAAGCTTTTTTTTTCTTATTTATTTATTAAAAGCAATATGGTGAAATTGAAGATTGCCAGATAGATGACTCTTCTCTCCATGCAGTGATTACCTTTAAGACAAGAGCAGAAGCTGAAGCTGTGAGTATAGTCTTTGTTGAAAATATTCTACAACATTCATCTACTTTCTAGCTGCATTGTACTTGTCTATTTGATTAAACTTAATCCTGTGAACTGTTTTAAAACATTTTAAAAGAAGTCGGACACAGAAGTTTAATTCTAGATTAAACAAATCTGTTAGAACAGCATATGACTGAAATCCTTAGGAAATGAGGATGTTTATAGCAAACTCAGGTACAGGGTATAAGAGAGAAATTAAGAGAATCACTTGGGAATTAATAGCTGGATGTCTTGGTTTATCTTTAATTGTCAGTTGTTTTCACCTGAAAACTTGGTACTCTCACATTCTGCCTGAAATCTCACTGACATCCTGCAGAGTGAGCCTATATGTTTTGTTTGGGATCAGTTGGATTTACCATTGCCTGAAAACCTGTGATAGTGTAAATGTGATTTGATGTGATGGAATTTTCTTTATCTTCTTTTTTTTTTTTCTTTCCTTTTTTAGCATGTTGCTTAGAAATGTAGGAAATTACAGAAGTATAGAATTGTATAAGTAGCTTTTAGAGACTAAAATCCAGAGATGAGGTATGTTGTAATACTGCATCCTTGCATATGGATCATTAGGACTTTATACGTTTGGCTCAATGGGACTCCTGCCTTATGCAGTCCGTGGTGCAGACTGTATAAGAACCTATGCAAAATAGCAACCATAGTTGTTCTGCAAATGAATTTGTTTTCTTTAAAATCCTTGCATCACTGTTGGAAAGGAGTATCCTGAAAATAATAGGGACTCTAGAAAGAATGGATTCATACATGGTATGGTTGTATGGGAAGTTTTCATTTTATATTTATATTTTGTATAAGGTTTTTGATTTTGCACAAAACGTACCTTGTGGAGTTTACTTGAATGCAATTTTCATACCTGGCCAGGCTCTTCTATTTTTTTGTATGCTTTATCTTGAGACACTGATTGACCTGATTGACAGAAATACTGATATTTACAATACAAATTAAGCCATTGACAATTGTTTTGAACACTTACAGTATCGTTGTGGTTACATATTTTGAGAAACAATTTGATGCATGTGCCAAAGATGTTTTACAGAAACATAAAAATTTTGTTTGTGAAACTCTTAGGTACAACAGTGGTGAGCACTAACTGTATGGAGATTGTAATTATTCTGTAAAAAAAGCGTAATTAATATTACATAGTCATATACTGACTGATAGGGAAAAACAGTACTGTACAACTGTATTGAAGGAACACAGTTCAACAGTGAACAAAAGTTCTGTAGAGAATAAGAAATATCTGGTTGCAGATGTAAGTATACTAATTACGACAGCTTTTAAGTGGACTGAATTAAGGTTGGAATTTTAGTTTTAGTGTTTCCTGACATAGGGTACTTTATTTTGCAACTTCATATTCTTTGACGTTGTCATTTACATAAGAAATATTCTCAGTATTGAGAGGAACTTCTGCTTTCCTGAAAGTAAAAATAGGTCACCTAGAACAATAATCTTTTTTTGGACTCTCCAAATAGAGTCTTTACTTCTGCTGGGTGGAGTATGA
Organism: Aramus guarauna; assembly: GCA_013400195.1. Lineage (NCBI taxonomy): Eukaryota > Metazoa > Chordata > Aves > Gruiformes > Aramidae > Aramus > Aramus guarauna. The sequence goes on from VXBL01008636.1 coordinate 991,561, forward strand.
TTCACAACAAGGACCTTGAAAGTAACTTACTACAGTTATTTCTTTATCAGCAAAATACAGTTTTTACTGTTACAATTTGTTTTGCTTAAAAATTGGTATGGAGAATCATTTCAGCCTTAGCTGAATTTCTGTACCCAAGAAGCTAGTAATATTTTAGAAGCAAACATAGAAATGTAGAAATAGGAAGCACCTGAAAAAGATGATAGTGCAGAGAATGAAGAAAGGTGGGCGGGGGGGAGAAGATAGATATGTTTGGTGGAAAGGTCGAGGTTGACATTATGTACTTCTCTTTTTTCTTTTTCTTTTTTTCTTTCTTTTTATTTACAATGCATTTCACTGCATTTGAAAAGCAGTATGTCTTTCCTAGATTACTCTCAAATAGAATAAGTGGAGTTTTCAAGCTGTATTCAATGTGATGTTCAGAATATGCTCTGGAAAGTGGGGATATTTTAGCTGGATCAGAATTCATGAATCATATGTGAGATTTCCACGTTCTAGTTAGCATTAAAACTTTTAATTGTTGAATAACTTTGTGTCTAATTGCAGCTTCATTTTTTTAATTAAAATATTATGAAAACTGTGTTTGATCAAATACAGTAAAATCTGTATTTTCCTTAAGATATTCTTATATATTAAATGTATTTCCACTGGAATTTCTGTGTTTACTACTAAAGCAGACTTTAAGACTGGCAATTGGAGAAGTTGTAGAGGGTAATCATTAAAAACGTCTGTTGAGGCCAATTGTGATGTAAATGCAGGTAATATTTTACCTTCTTAAATGAAAATAGGTCTAAACTTTATGACCGTATATGTTCTAGCCTGGAAGGAAGAGGAGGATTCCCTGTTGTAAAATGTTGCATTTTTATGTAGTAGTAATTTCTTCCAAAGATTACAAGTTGTTTCTGGACCTAAATGTCACGTATAAGTACTTTTAAAAATTCTAGTTGTGTGACATTGTGATGAGACCATGGACAAAAAGCTCCTGAGCTGCATTTTAATAAGCATAGAATCTTTTAAATTTATCATAAATTTATATGTACAGATTTAAAATTTATACCTGGGGACTTTAATATCACACAATTCATGTTCAGATGTCATTGAACATGTAATTGTTTCTACATTTCACATTATGCTGTGCTTTCAGATTGTACTATAAATCTTTTGTGACCATGACGGTTATTTCGGAATGTTGCTAACGCTGATTTATGCTCATTCATGTTACTTTAATTTGAACATACTATTTCCAAAGCAGCCACTTAATGCAGCTGGTACTTAGAAAGGCATGAATATCCCATAAGTTAAAAATTTTTTACATTTCAATTACAACGACTTTACAGGAAGTGGAACATTTTCCAGTAGATTAAGTTGTAATCACAGAGGGCTTTTTTAGTTGTTTGGTTTGTTTGGGGTTTTTTTAAATATATTAAATCATTTATATTTGTGGGATGACTTCCTTCTTACAGTAAGTCATGCATTAACAGTTTTGTGTCCATCTTTGAAAGGTGAAGAACCCATGAAGATAATAATAAAAAAACAGGAAGGTGTTGGTTCAGCATGTTACCCACATCACCAAATGCGCTTTATGGTTTTCAAAGCTTATTTTCTTCTGAATATACTTTGATCACTTTCCTGGAAGGATGTGTGAATTCTGTGTGCAGTGAATGAAGTTTTGTTTTAACCTATTAACAGTAATTCAGTATCAACATATTACAACCTGTATTTTCTTTTGAAAAACCAGGCTGTTGGTTTATTTCTGGCAGATAAGTGTTACTGAAGTTAATTTTTCCCCTGACAAAGAAATATACAACTAAAACTTTTCAACTTGTTTTAGGCTGCAATTCATGGATCTCGTTTTAAAGGACAAGAGTTAAAGTTGGCATGGAACAAGCCTGTTGCTAGTATGTCAGCTGTTGAAACAGAAGAAGCTGAACCTGATGAAGAAGAAGTAAGATTGCTTTTTTTTCTTTTTTTTTCCTTTTTTTTTTTAAGATGAAATAATGTAGCTTTTTCAAAAGAAAATGATCTGTTGATTCATACTTCTATTTTTTAATCTAACTCATGTTTTGATGTCAGAAATTGAATGTATTTATAAATACCTTTCTTGTTTTCTAGTCTGTTGAAAGTCCAGATACTTTATTTTTCCTTGCAGAAGTGTTTTATTTCTTACATAACAAAAAATACTAGACGATGTATCTAGAAAATAGAAGGGATGGGTTTGAACTTGCATGAAAGAGATTGAGGATTTTGCCCGAAACATGGGGTTTTGTACCATCTACTTTAGGCACTAATTTCTTAGAGGATCAAATTTATAGAGAGATATGGCTTGGAGGATATAGGTAAAGGAATAATTTAGAGCATTTACTAAGTTCATTCAGACATCTGAAATACCCCTGTTGAGTGTTAGTCTTCATCGTGGTGCACTGAAAGATACTAAAGCCATGTCCAAATAACCGTAATTTGTTAATGCAGGAATAGTGGGGTGACATTTCTTGATGTATTTAACTCATTACACTCAAAATACCAATGTTTGTGAGTTCTGAAAAATAAATTCCATTGGGGAAGAAGTCAAGCAATCTTTTTTATAATTAATTTATTGTCAGTTAACTGTATATACAAAACTGCCATAGGACAGCTGCAGTAGAAGTATGCTTTGATGTACTCAGTGGTAGTATTTTGTCTGTACCTTTTCCCTATGATATTTTGGCAGACCTACCATAGAAGCAACTTCACAAGATTGTTTTGAGATAACCAAATTCAGTTAGGTTTTTTACATTTTAAGAAAGCCAGTTTGTCTGTTTGCTTTCTGTCTCCAAAAATGCTAATTGCTTTTTAGCATGTCAGCTGAAGACAGTTAGAGTAGACTAACTCCACCACTGTGTATTCATATTAGGCATTCTGACTTACTAAATATACTTTCCTTGTATATGCAAACCTCAAGTATTGTCAGATAGTAATAAGCTGTGAGTGAACAAGAAGCTACACTGGGAAGTCTTCAGAGCATCTTAGATATTTTGTCACTTCTTCAGGGATGTATTGCCCGTGACAATGAACAGCAATGTTTGTTGCTGCAAGGAGTCTATCTCATTGAGTAACTTCTTCACTGAGACCACTCCATTTTGCCTAATGCAGGAAAGGCATGGAGGGATATGCAAACACTTCAGTGGAGTAAACAGAGGAAAGTACAGATTCACTGGTAGGTGAACTACAGTGAGATTCATCTTTTAACCCCACCTGAAGACACTGAGTGTAGGAGGGAACCGCTGGGGTATAGGTAGTGGTGGAAAGGGAATGATGATAGTAACAAGCTACATGGGCTGTCTGCCCTGGCAAAGGGAAAGGACAGATTTACAAAGGCCTTGGGCCGAGATGCTTGATGGCATCTTCTCAGCTGAGAAGTGTTTGTGATGGCAGGTTACATCTATTTTAGGTGATGGTTGTTCTCCTTAACAGGGAGTCATCAGGTACGGAAAGAAAACTCAGGGAAAAGACTGCATGAGACTGTTTTCTGTAATTCATAAATTGATGGATTCATCTAAAACTTTACAGATTTTCAGAATTTAAGTAAAAAGAGGGATTAATGGGGCTTTTTGTTAATAAGAAATAATATAATTATTTGAATGTTTAGCTTTATTGTAGATTTTTTTTTTAATGAGCATTTATTTTCTCACATTTTTCTTGAGATTTGATTTTTGTTCTGTAATTTAACTGGTTTTATTTGTCTCTGGATTCCACCTGGAGTACTGCATCCAGCTCTTGAGTCTCCCCAGTACAAGAAAGACATGGAGCTCTTGGAGCAAGTTCAGAGGAGGGCCACAAAGATGATCAGAGGGCTGGAGCACCTCTCCTATGAAAACAGACTGAGAGAGTTGGGGTTGTTCAGCCTGGAGAAGAGAAGGCTCTGGGAAGACCTTATAGCAGCCTTCCAGTACCTGAAGGGGCCTACAGGAAAGCTGGAGAGGGACTGTTTATCAGGGAGTGTGGTGATAGGACAAGGGGTAATGAGTTTAAGCTAAAAGAGGGTAGATTCAGATTAGAAAGAAATTCTTTGTTAGAGTGGAGAGGCACTGGAACAGGTTGCCCAGAGAGGTTGTGGATGCCCCCTCCCTGGAGATGTTTAAGGCCAGGTTAGATGGAGCTTGGGGCAACCTAGTCTAGTGGAGGGTGTCCCTGCGCGTGGCATGTGTGTTAGAACTAGATGATCTTTGAGGTCCCTTCCAACCCAAACCATTCTATGACTGTTTCTGCAGTCATTCCTTGGCTAATTATTCTTGCAGAAAATGTATAGGAGTTGGTTGATCTTGGATCAAAAACGCCAGCTGTTCATGCTTTTGCATGCTTGCTGAAATCTTTGCAATAGCAACTGTGTAATATAAAAATATTAGTTTATCTATTTTTTTTATAGTGTTACTGGATTCTTACTTGGCCCAATGTTTACAGATTTTTTTTTTATTTAACCTGATTGATGTACTTACCTCTGACCCTTTCCCATTTTCAAAACAAGCCAAGTATATGTAGCTCTCCTGTCTTCTTTGTAAAATGAGATTGGATTTTATTTGAATTTATTACAACTGAATTAGTCCTCCTAATCTTTACCACGTTTCTTTAAACAAGGGATTTCTATTTAATAATCATTGAGAAATTTTGCCTTTAAATGTCATTCCTTCTGTGAGCTTTGGATTGCTTCTAGCATTTAAGTTTCTATTTGAAGTATAGTGTTATTATCCCCAAGTCCCGGATGGATGAGTTCAAGAACTTCATGTGCTGAAGTTCAGCCAATTGCATAAAAGAAATTTTATGTAGTTTTATTGTTTACAATTTGATACTTATGCAGGATTAGGTTGGAGGTGGGGTAGGTTCTTATAGTCAGTGGCCTGAATTTCAGACATTCTTTATGCATCTAAAATGTCTTGAGTTTCTGTATGCCTACAATTCATAGAATTATAGAATCCTTTAGGTTGGAAAAGACCTTTAAGATCATCAAGTGCCACCATTTAACTTAGCACTGCCAAGTCCAGCACTAAACCATGTCCCTAAGTGCCAAATCTGCACGTCTTTTAAATACCTCCAGGGATGTTGACACAACCACTGCCCTGGGCAGCCTGTGCCAGTGCTTGACAACCCTTCCACTGAAGAAATTTTCATAATATCCAATCTAAATGTCCTCTGGCATGACTTGAGGCTGTTTCCTCTCAATCTGTTGCTTGGGAGAAGAGACTGACATCCACCTGGCTACAGTCTCCTTCCAGGTAGTTGTAGAGAGCAAGAAGGTCTCCCCTCAGCCTCCTCTTCTCCAGGCTAAACAACCCCAGTTCACTCAGCCACTGCTCCNAAGGAATCATTGGGGAAAACCACTTGTGACTGGCTGCCAACTGGATTTAACTCTATTCACCACAACTCTTTGGGCCCAGCCATCTAGCCAGTTTTTTTACCCAGCAAAGCTTATACCCATCCAAGCCCTGAGCAGCCAGTTTCTCCAGGAGAATGCTGTGGGGAAACAGTGTCAAAGGCTTTACTGAACTCTGTGTAGACAACATATATGGCCTTTCTCTTCATCCACTAAGCAGATCACATCTGCTCCATAACTCTCCCTGGCACCAGCTTCAGACTGACAGGCCTGTAGTTCCCCGGATCCTCCTGGCTCTTCTTGTAGATGGGTGTCACTTGGGCTAACCTCTGGTCAACTGGGACCTCCATGGTTAGCCGGGGCTGCTGATATATGATGGAAACTAGCTTGGTGAGCACTTCCACGAGCTCCCTCAGTACTCTTGGGTGGATCTCATCTGGCCCCATAGACTTGTGTGTGTCTAAGTGGTGCAGCAGGTCACTAACCATTTCCCCATGGATTATGGGGGCTTCATTCTTCCAACTCAGGGGGATGGATATCCAGAGAACAACTGGTCTCACTGGTAAAGATTAAGGCAAAGGCGGCATTCAGTACCTCAGGCTTTTCCTCATCCTTTGTCACTATGTTTTCCCCCATGCATCCAATAAAGGATGGAGATTGTCCTCAGTCCTCCTTAGCTTCACAAATCAACCTTCATGCCTCTTGTTGAATTTGGAAATTCTGTAGCAAAAAACCTACAATTACTGGGACAAGAAGAATAAGCAAGGAAGACCATAACTGTTACTTAACAGCTAGGAGACTTTGCTAGGGAAAGTCATTGCTGTGTTTAGTCCTTTCTTAGCGCAGAAATGGTTTTAATAGGTGCGATTGTCAAAAAGTTCTGAGATGGTATGGTTTATGTATACACCTCTGTGTCTATACGTGGACAAAAACTAAAACAACTCACTGTTTATCTTTCTGTTTTTGTAACTTTGCTTCTCTGAAGCCTGTAACTGTCAACCTGAAATGTTCAGGGGTTTGTGAAGTCTATCGAGTTACTATGCTGTTACTGAAAGCAATTGAAAATACATTAATATATTTTGTCTAAATTTCTGTAAATACCTGTCTCCCTGCCCTGATCTTTTAAATCTTAATATTGGTTTTAAGCTTGATGAAGCTGTCAAAATCAAAATGTCTCAGATTCAACATTTTTAATACTGTGGCACATGTGGACTAAACTCTTGGATGAAAACAGGCATAGCTATTTTGAATGTGCAAAAACTAGTATTCGTTTTCAGTGTAGCATTGTAGAAGTTTCATGGGAACATTGTAGCTTGGGCATGAATGGTATGCTGAAGAATCAGAAGACCTGTTTACATATGAGGTGCATGTGTCCTGGCCATTTTGAAATCCACTGTAAAGGGAAAAAAACAAGTTCTGTTTGCCTTTTATTAATATATGTATATAATACATATACATGCAGTATACTTTTTGGAAAGCATTACTGTTTACAATTAAAAAATTAATGTTCTTTATTAAATCACAAGTATCAGGGATTTGTATTTTGCCTTTTACATCAGAAAATGTTCATGATCAACAGGGTATCATGTTTTTCTCTTGAAGTTTCAGGAAGAATCTTTGGTGGATGACTCACTGCTTCAAGATGATGATGAAGAGGAGGAGGATAATGAATCTCGTTCATGGAGAAGATGATTCAACTGATCAATGACAATGCTAGAACTGCACCTGTGTTGCATTAGTATTACCTAATGTACTTCTGCATCTTTGTATTAAAAGGGGTTTTGTGATGAAGTTGGATTCGGATATAGACTAAAAAGCAGCTGGTCAGTTATACGTTTTGAGAGATTGATGTTTGAGTTACATTTCAGTAAATGATTGCTAAAGACATCATACTAGGAACATATGCAATGTTTTTATTACATAGTTCTACAGAAAGTTACAGAATTCTTTGGGTTCTTTGTAATTTACTGAATTGGTCAAACACAAATGACCAAAAGTTGTTATAACATAGATAATTTTTGTTCTATTCCAGATACGGAATGAAAATTTGCATTTAAAATCTTTGTGAATGTTTTCAGAAATGAATAGATAACAGTACTAAACCGAAGTCTCTAAAGTTATGTATTCATAATATTGCATAGTAGTATGCTTAGGCTTTACTATGTACTAGCCTTTTGTTGGATTTGTGTACGTATTTTACCTATGGGTTTTAATGATAAAGTGTATGACTGCTTTGCATATAAGTCCTTATGACTTTAAGATGTTAAAAAATAAAGAAATGGAATGGTCTTAAAAAAAAAAAAGAAAAAAGAAAAAAAAGCAATAACCAAAAAAGCTAAGGCAATGGTCCTTCATGATGAAAAAAAAAAAAAAAAAAAAA